>MU827818.1:578142-602824 GCA_029204205.1 Desmophyllum pertusum
GGACAATGTCACCATCACTAGAGTGATATTTCTGTAAATTTTCAAATGAGAACTATCTTACCACCCCAGCAGAAGTACAGAAAACTTAAGTCTGACTTCAAAGTGTTCTTGTGGGGAGAGTGTTTCTTGAGTTTTTTAAACAGCCACAGTTTGCAGCAGGAAAGAAAATTGGTTCCACAGCATATTTACAACACCGGTGTACACTCAAGAAAAGAGTACAAAGTATGAAGTATATCCACCTTCCCCCCCCAATGCAATTCAAGGATGAAAAGACCGTATGCAGATGTTTGTAGACATATTGGCATGTATGGAAGTCACATTGAAGACATCTTCCAAGCTGCTTAATGAAGGAGGTGTGTGCAAAAGAGAAGCTTTATTCCAGCTGGACTTCAATTAGTCCATCAGGTGCGTGACCAATTAACCAGGCGGAGTTTTACTAATAGAACGACAACTGGCAGGTCTGGTTCTCCACAGTGCCAAGGAATTTAGACTGGAACATACACAGCCAGAATGTGATAAGAGATGGGTTCCATACCTAACAAGCATTTTTGACTGTAAGTATCCATGATATTTAAATTATGCCTTATTCACAATGTATTAATATGCCAGCTAATGCCCCAGTGAGGTAATTCCTTGCCGGGCGACTGAAGAGGAATGGCCTTCTGGCCAGCAGTGGGAGAGGGATGGTCCTGAAACAATATTTCAAGCACATAAAAAATAGCAGGTTTTCTAAAATAGCTGACAATTATTTTAATAGGCCAATCCAAATTTTCAATAAAAAATTATTATTATATCTACTGATTAAAAAAGGCCATCCTTAAAGGAATAGGCCATTATGCCTCATAAACTTTAATCACTGAAATATTACAAATTAATGAAATTCAATGGCCAACAATGTAAATATCAAAATGGGAATTTGTCCAGCACTAAAATTGCTATTTTTACAGCATATTAAAGTTCCTGGACATTTATCTTGAGATCTCCCATTAGGACTTGTTTGCTAATAATTTTTAAACCTTTTTGTATCATTTTATTTTGTCTTTGTTTCTTTATTGTCACACCAATTTTAAATCCACAATGTTATACTGAAGTAGTAAATAATTTAAAAAATATTTTTTTTTTTCAGTTGATCAATGATATATTGATGAAGCAAAGTTCAGCACGTGAAATTGAGACGCTGAAGTACTTTCGAGAGAGGATTATGCGTTACAATGTCCCAACAACTGTGAAAAACAACCCTGATGCATACGAGGAGTTCTTTACGTCAGTTGGGCGGGCCTACCTAGTAGAAGCATTCCTGGAATTTTTTGGCATGGATAACACTGAAAGTGTGCCAACTAAAAACATGCCAGAGAATAATGCTACCATGGAGGAAAAAAAGCAACACTTTGACAATGTGATTGGACAGTTTGTTGACTACCATGTTTTCCATTCAGGAGTGTCTGATGATGACAAGGTCATGAATTATGGCCTATGTCTAATAGAGCTTTTTGTCATCCCCATGCAAGTGAATGACACAGTTCACGAGGTTGATGGGGATCGAAATGTGATCAACTGGAAGTATCTTTTGTGGCTTTTCAAAGCTAACAACAATTTGTCAAAGTACGCAATTGAAGGAATGTACTTCCTAACATTAGTAAAGTGCTTGCTGACACATCAAATGTCTGAGCGTGTGATTTGGGGAAGAGAGACCAACAAGAAAGGAAAAATTGCAACAAACATGCCAAATGATTTAGAGATGGAACACAACATCAAAGACACAAAAACCATGATCACAGCAATGGGAGCAAATAAAACTGAGAAGTCTGTCCTACGTTGCTCCATGTCAGTCACAGGGATGAGGGAATTCCTCTCTGCCTTTGATGCCACTTCTAAACACAGCATCCAAGAAAAATTAACAAAAAATGCCCTGTTTCAGTGGCTCACCAAGCAGAAAAAGCATTTAGCAAGAGGACTAGGCCCTGAAATTGACAATTCTGATCCATCTGATGTGGAAGACACTTAAACAAGAATTTTCGAAGAAAATATAACCGGGCTTTTTTTATCAAGCAAGCAAGCCGTTTTACCTGCTTTCTTGCTTGAAATCTATCAGATTAGTCACGGCAGTCACGCTGAAGTCTGATGTTTGCGTATAGTGCCTACTGTCAATTTTCTTGCCTCTGAGCAGTCTTTGAAGATCATTCCTCAATATAAAGCCAAAGTTGAATAAGAGGAAAAAACACGACAACATAGGTACGAATCGGTGTTGAACCATCAATCGCAGACGTTCCGCGTTGCACCATCATCATTCGCAGCTATTCTAGTCACAGTTCGACAAATTGCGTGAGTCAAAATGTGATATTGTAACGTAATGGTTGTTATTTATAAATCTTCTGCATACAAGGAAGTGAATTGCTACACCAACACGAAAAAGTAATGTATTTCACACTAAATAAACAGCAGAGTATTCATGTTCAAATCAAAAGTAATAGCTTGATATGAAATTTGACCTAACGGCGACCCTGGTTTATCACAGACGTTGACTCATGTGACCCCATGACGTAATCGTCCTTATTTATAAATCTGCATTTCTCAGCAAGTTTCTGTTTTTCTCAGAAAATATACGGAAAAGATATGTATTTCACACAAAATGACAATCATTTAACATGACAATATTCATAAAATATCATTTAGGCAAAGGATGACCCTGGCGAAATCTAACGTAGCCTTGATAAAAAATTGATCTAATGGCGCTTCCAGTGTATGTGATGTACGTACGCACCTCACAGACAATCTCTTCAAGTCACGATTCGACGTGACCCTATGACGTAATCGTCCAAATATAAATCTGCACGTCTCAGCAAGTTTCTGTTTACATAAATCTGCGAGTCTGGGCAAGTTTCTGTTTTCCTTTTCGGAAAAGAAATGTATTTCACACAAAACAAACAGGACAATATTATGACCCTGGCGAAATGTAACGTAGCCTTGATAAAAAATTTGATCTAATGGCGCTTCTAGTGTATGTGATGTACGTACGCACCTCACAGACAATCTCTTCAAGTCACGATTCGACGTGACCCTATGACGTAATCGTCCAAATATAAATCTGCACGTCTCAGCAAGTTTCTGTTTACATAAATCTGCGAGTCTGGGCAAGTTTCTGTTTTCCTTTACGGAAAATAAATGTATTTCACACAAAACAAACAGGACAATATTATGACCCTGGCGAAATGTAACGTAGCCTTGATAAAAAAAATTGATCTAATGGCGCTCCTAGTGTGTCCACCTAGTAGTGAGTACAATGATTTAATATTTTGACGAGTCAAACTCACCGACGTTGCGAAATCTGTACGCCGCTCCGATGTGTTTACGCGGTCCTAAATTAATATTTATTTGGACCAGTCCAACTTTCACATAGGCTCGATTTCCGCCGCTCTCTCGAGTCCGGGCTTCGTTCTTCCCCGAGAAAATCGTTCACAAGGCGAATACATTCATATATATTCATACTCACCTCTAGCTCTCCTCCTAGCACTTTGGCGGAGTAGAGGTATAAGAGATTCACGACAAAAAAAAAAAAACAGAAGCTATTTTATTAACCGGGCTGGGCCCCAGGCCCACGCCCGGTTAATAACAACAAGGAGTAATGAAAGAATTATTTACATTGGGGTACCCCACTCACCCAGTTATCTGATAGGTGAAACACTTTGTGGATTACAAATACAAACAGTCGGCTAATTTCTTCTCACAATATCCAAATTAACACATAAGGCCATCCCCATAAAATGTTTTGTTTCCCATCTCCCTCTCTCTCATGAAAGTGGGTCAGTCGGTCGGTAAAAAAAGAAAAAAAAAGAAAAGCAGAGAAACGAAATATTGACAAGTTATACATAAATAATTCCAAGCCTTGATTATGATCCCCGTGACCCCGGAGAGTCCGTGACCACCATTTTGAAATGAGCCAATATCACTATGAAAGGTGTTCGAAGACATTACTGGGATGATTTAGATGTCAGAATGATTTTAACATATAAACAAAGCACACCTGAGAAAAGGTCGCAGGCAATGGATTTTGGGTCAGTCGGGCGATGGGAAACAAAACATTTTATGAGAAAAATTTTGAATGCCACATTTCAATTAGGTTGTAGGCCTGCATAGTCCAATTAAGTGAGTCAGAGGGTTTTGGGCCAATTATTGGATAGACTGAGAATCCCGGGGGGAGGGGGGGACTTCAATATAAAAGTGACGGGGGTGATCGCCGTACCTTTTAGGGGTTAAAATTTGTGGTTTGGTACCGCTTAGAGGTGTTAAAATCTAAAATGACTACTGTTAGAGTTACATGTATTCCGGTACCTTTTAGGATATTAAGCCGGAAAAATATGACAAGAGAACTAATTTTGTCTTAAAATTGGTACCTTTTTGGGGTGAAAATTAATTTGAGCCACGCCCACAAAACAAGTTTCTGGTACCTTTTAGGGGTTATTTTCCAAAATTCCGACGATCACCCCCGTCATTTTTATGTGGGAGTCCCCCCAGGCTGAGAATGTACCGCTTTACTAATCACATGTAATGTTACTCATTTTCCACGACTAGATTATCAAAAGCCTGTTGCAGCTCATGATCACACGCAGAACACTGACAAGCATTGCGACAGATGTCACAGCAACTGTGTGGTTGTTCCGTAGTAGCTGGAACCCCAAATCCAAAGTAGTTAATAATTAGTTTTCGTCTGCATGTAGTATTAGGATTTCTACAGTACTCTCTCATTATAGGCTGCATGCCCTCAACATTTCCACCAATATCATTGTTATTAAAGAAAACAGTTGATTTTGCTGGCCTTCCATCTCTACCTGCCCTTCCACTTTCTTGAAAGAAGCTTTCCATGGTGCGAGGCACACCAAAATGACTGACTCTTTCAATATATGGAGAATCAATCCCCATCCTAAATGCTACAGTGGCAAATATTACCCTCTGTTTACATGCTTGTGACACAATACTTGATATAAGTTCAGTTTTCATTTTCTAAGTTTGAGGTGAATGGAATTGGGCAAAAAGTCTGTTCTCTGGAATGTTTACAGCCCCACCCGGGAAGTACTGCTTGTCCCCAAGCTGTCTGTCAAGGAAGGAATATCCAACACCACACAGTTGTAATGAACTATAGATTATGGTTACAGGTGTTTTCACATTGGCAGTTAGTAGCTCTTCAGCTATTGGATTAAGCATTTCTTCAAACTGGTCAATGTTTCCTTGTTTCACATATGATGGCCTTTGTTTTACTTCATAAAATTTTTTGGCCTATCTGGATTTTCAATAACAACCTTAGCATCCTTCATGTTAAGACTTCTTATAATAGCTTTCTGATACTCTTGAGTGGCAGTTGCAGTCATTGCAACAATTTTTGCATATGGGAATACTGATGACAAAGTACCAAGCTTTCCATAGTCCTCCCTGAAGCCATGACCCCTGGACATAATAAATAGAAAGTAAAACCACACACACAATTTTATGTCAGGTTAGATAATGTTTGCACACTCAGTAAATTTACACTAAGGGCCTGTTTACATGGAGGGAGGGTGACCCTCCAAGAAGGGTCACCCTCTTAGGGCCTATTTATATGGAGAGAAGTTGTCCCTGGTAGGAGGGTTACCCTCCCCCCGAGCCATCTTTTACCTAGCATTTACATGAAAAAAGTTGTCCCTGTTGACCGAGCCAAAACTTGGCCCTCTCGGATTCGCGCATGCCCTATATGTCTTTACCCTGGTAGGTGAAACAATGGCAAAGTGTTTATATGGGAAAACGTTGGCCCGCCCTCCAGGGTCAACCTACCTTGAACGCGAGTAACCCTCCATTCAGGGTTACCCTCCCCCCCCCTGATTTCTTGTGTAAACGGTTCGCTGCTATTTATAAAGAAATATCTGAAAAGTTATCTCGCCCAGGGTGGCTCGGTATGGAGGGTGACGCTCCTACCAGGACAACTTTTCTCCATATAAACAGGCCCTTAGAAGGGTCAAAAGATGTCCCCCCTTTACTTCCAAAGGGTTATCCCAAGGGCTCTCTCCCCAATTAAAGCCGAGGAACCGGAACCATTTTGTTTTGGCGGTAATGTGACAGTATCCTGATACCGCTAAACTTAACCCTCCTAGGAGGGTGACCTTACCTCTCATGTAAACAAAACAAGAGCGAAGGAAGTACTTGATACACCAGCGCTTTTCTGTAGCCTGTCGGAAGAACAACTAAACAGTCCCGTTTCTTTAAACAGATCTCCTGCATAGCTTCCCTTTGTTTTGCTTTTAGAAGAAAGTTTTCGAGACCTGTCTCGAAGAATTCGTAGAATAACCTGTCGAATTCCAGGAATTCAGCCATTTTGTATAGATTACAACAGACCGAAGGACCGCTAAGGACCACGGGAAGGCCCATATATCGGGCCTTGAAATCGAACTTTACCAGATCTCCCTTTCGCGTGGCAGAGGGTGATCTGGGTACGAGATTATGGGTATGGAGCTTCGCCCTGAGAACAGGCCGTTAATAGGAGCTCCGCTATCAGCTACGTCACTGGCGGTTAGGTACGTGGGCTCAAGGACGGCGGGCGTTCAAAATGCATAGAATTCGCTGGGGGGAAATTTGAGGTTTAAACGCAAAACATATCGTCGTGGTTGGAGGACATATTCCTATTTTCTGTATTTTTGAACAAGAAATTACTTTTTAAAAAAGACCTAGGGTGTGTAGAAAGTTTTCCAAAGTTGTTTTCATAAAGAAAAACGGTCTCGAGCTCGCGCGCTCGAGACTTTCACGAAAACTATGTTTACATTTTGTGTTGGCTAGTTTTGGTCTTTTCCTCGGCTTGTAACGATTGTTGGTTTACGGGGAAAAAACACAGAGTTCTAAAGACGACTGCTATGGCGTTAAAAGGCCCCTTTCGGCCTAATTTGGCCAGAGTTGCGGGAGTGAATCCAGGCACTACTTATGCGTATAAGGCATAGCAGGGAAATCGCAAAAAAAAGACGAGCGCTGCTCATCAGTGTTGCTAAAAAGCCATTCGAAAAAGGTGTCAGAAATCCCACAGTGACTGTACGAGTTCTTCGATGAACTTGGAACTTCAGACCCAAATTACCACCCAGGATCCAAGTGGTGCAAACAATTGCCGCTCGTGTTATTACAAGGAATATTAGGCCAACAACAAAGGTGCATCTCTTGGCTTTTATTGATAATATGCTAATTGATGTTTTACAGTATATGGTCCTAATTTCCGGCCAGAAAAGACACGAACGTGTAATTCTAGCATTGGAAGAACTGCCTTGAGCTAAAACTTGACCTGTGACCTTGTCACAACATTTACCTAGCATATGTAAAAGCAATAGCTTTTGTTCCTTTATCGATAAATCTTGTAGTATCGAAAATAGAGATTCGCTTTGGCGGCCTTAATTCCGGCCAACAGGTCCTAATTCCGGCCACAATGAAAAGCATACAAATGTACGCATAAACAGTTCACAGAAATAAATTTCTGTGACTATTAATTATCTTTCATCCATATCGATCAATGAAAGGCGAAATTATACCAAGAGAGCTTTGTTTTAGGACCGAAATAAGTACACGGTATTCAAGCCGTTCTACGGTCCCGGCCAGTCTGACAAAAGATTTTGTGAGAGGTGGCCGGAATTAGGACCTCGAACTAAAAAGCACATCAAAATATTTGAGTCATAATTTTAGACAGATTATTCAACCTGTGGATAATTTTAATTGGTCTGGCAGAAAGATCATTCATTCTATAACATTTCATACCAAAAATTAGCGGCTATTTTAAAATGGACATATAAAGACAAAACGGGAATTCTAAATATAACCATGTAATTTGAGGCGCCGTAAACTAATGAATGTCGAACAAACAAATTCACCTACCTTCGCTATAACTCGAAATTCTCTTCTTTAACAATAACAGGAAAGCCACCAAGCAAGATTGCGAAAGGAAATAGATCAATAAATCTTAGGATAGAGTCGTTTCTTCGAAAGAGTTCGTTTTCCAATAGAAAAATACGCGATGAACGAAAAGTGGCCGGAATTAGAGCCGGCCGGAATTAGGACCACATACTGTACTTTCGCACTGAAAATAATTTTATATAGTCACTTTTACCAGTTGTTTAATTAAATGTACACTGTAATATAATAAATCTAGTGAAGTGCTTTTTAAAATACTTTTAAAAATATTTATTCTTGTTATTTCCAGAAAAATAGTAGAAGCACAACCAGCCAACCAAGAGAACTAGAAAATGCAAATGAAGAGTATGATTTGGAGAAAGAAAACTTACAGAGGCAATTAACTGAGACGAAAAAAGCAACTCATAGAGATGGAAGGTGGGTCAATAAGTAAATTTAATACATCATATACCATTGCACACCATTTCCATTTTTGGGCTCTCAAAACTATAGAATATCCTGACACTTATTATTCTCACAATGGAACTCACTGTTATCTGGCCCATTGTTCAATGTCAAGAGATTATATAGTGGGTCCAAAGTTTCCTAAGCAAAATATTGATATTTGCATTGTCAACGGTCATATTTTTATTTGTGTTTTTTTTTCTTCAGAAACTCCCTTGACGACCAACTTAAAATTCCAGCTATCCCTGTACCAGCACTACAATTGTGAAAAAGGCCGTGTTGTACAGTCCAGATGACATGAAGTTGTTTGCACAGAACGACTGCCCTGGCCTTTGGGAGACTTTTTCTGTCAGCTATCACAAATGACCGGAGTCCTATTACGAGTGACCGTGCCGACCTACAAAAGAGGAGGATAGTGGCATTACTGCACATCCTGGCTATACTTTCGGTATGAGACTCATCTCATGAAGTAATGTGCTAGAAATTCAACTTATTAAATTTTTGTTTTAATAACTGTAATGTTATACATTTGGTATTTGTACATGTATATTACACAGTATTGAGTAATCGCAACAACACAATATGTCTACTTGTTTGAGAAGTGGCATTAATGGCTTTTCCTTCATTTTCAGGTCCCAGAAAACAAATCATTTTCAAAAGCATAGTGGCCTCCATGCATCCTTGAGTGGTCTGTCGATGGATGGGCTATCATCTGGACAAGTACTTGGCTTCGGGCAGGTATATTTTGCAGGTTGCAGGTTGAGACTACTTTTAGAAACATTACACACACGGTTAGGCAGAGAATGGCGTCATGGTTAGCCCAGTTAGCTTAAATTAGCCCAACTGAAGGTTAGCCTAATTCTAACTGAAGGTTAGCCTAGTATGGTTAGCCTAATTGTTGGGTTTGGGTTAGCAGTTGACCTGCAACCTGCAACCTGCAACCTGCAAAAAATCCTTGCCGCTTGGCTTCTCTGTGAACCCACGAACCATAGAAAAATATAAGAGGGGAACTTGCAGACATGCACCCCAGAATTTGCAAAGGATGAACTTACCAAAGGAACAAATGTAATAATGTATTATTAGGATATGTTCACACTTGGTGCCCGAGCATGGTGCCCGAGTACGATTCTCGGTGGGCACTAATGTGAACACACCTTTTTTGCAAGTACCCACGCCAGAATTCGGGCACGGTGCCCGTGCCCGAGTACAAGGTCGAGACCTTGTACTCGGGCACTGAAGTGGGCACCGGTTCCCAGTGTGCACGCGTTTTCTGCTAGTTCCGAGGCACTTTTTCCACAAACCACTGCTTTGCGTACCCACAATTCCCTGGTACACTCACGCTTGTTCGTGGTTAAAAATGGTGGCCGATGCGAGCGAAATGGAGCAAGGATGCCTACAGCGATGCCAAAACGTCTGCAGACCCAATGACAACAAACAAGGATCTTTTATATCACAATTAAGAACCTTCTTCATGAAAATAATAATATCAAACGCTCCACGAAACAGATCAAGACCAAGTTGAAGAAACTGAAATCTGGTTATAAGCAAGCTGAAGGACCGAATGAAAGTATCCGGAGATGAACTCCCTATGACACCAAAGCTCTCACCAGTGTGGAGAAAGGTGCCTTCCAGCACTGGGATCAGCTTGACCGCATCCTGGGTAGGTTGAGTTATGTCATTCAGTGTGAAATTGCCAAGCTAGCCTGAGAGAGTGGAGAGGAGACGAGGACATATGTGGGGCATTCGTCTTTTATGATAATTTTTACCCTAACCTGGGAAAGAAAAAAAATGGGTCTTATTTGTCCAATTTTCCCAACCTGGGGGAGCCAAAAACCCCGGCCAAACCCTCTGAAAAATATATGTTGTGGTTCAATTTTTTTTTGGTTTAAAATTTTTCAATCCCATTTGATTTTTATTTTCCTTTGTCTAATATTCATTACCATATTCTGAGACAGGAAAATAAAAATAAAACTGGTTTGAAAAATTTTAAACTAAAAATAAATTTAAACCACAACATATATAAACAATTCTCTGTTTATATATATAACAGACTAAAGTTTATAGCAGACTTCAATGTTTATAATAGCCTTCAATTTTATAATATACTTCAAGAAGAAAGGGATTATTTTAATTACTTTCTACTAAGCCGCAGTTGTTTTGACTAACAGGTGTTAAATGATACAACGCTTAATTGAATAAAAACCCCAAAATACAGCTTTTGGTTTCATCTGAACTGAAATGATCCCTCAGCACTTTGATCATTCATTATTCTATACATCTCTGGAACATGAGGTTATAGCACCTAGTCCTGATTTTCCACACCCTGGGGCAGTACTTGTGATGGTGGTATGATGTTCTGTGAGATTAGTAATACGGGATATGTACAATTTCATTTTAAGGGTTTTATCTCATGCTGTTGTCACTGCATGTTTGTCATCCAGGTACTCACCCAGTTGAAGACCCTCCAGAAGAACATTTGATTGAAAGCGCAGCTGATAATAGAGAAGAAGGCGATGAAGCAGAATCAAATGCAGCAAATGAAGCAGAGTCAAGTGCAGTAGAAACAGAATCACATGCAGTAGAAGCAGACAGTACTCAGACATCAAAAGCACCAAAGAGAACGAGTGGTAAGTCTGGTGGTGCTAAGAAAAAACCTTGCCTGTGTGATGTAGTGGAGCAATCTAATGAACAGATGAAGCAGATGCAGGAATACATGCAGGGTAGTTCAGTTACAGTAGAGGCACGTTCTAAAGAAAGAGAAGAAGACCAAGATTTTTTTCGCCAAATGTTGGGCATGATGTCCAAAACTATGATGGGATGACCCATATGCTCATGCAAGGATCTGGCCCAGGATATCAACCACCAAACAGGCATATGCTCCTCAGAGTGTATAGTTTCTATACTCCACCAGCAAGAACATAATCATCAAGCTCAAGTTACAAACGTGATACAAACATCACCTCTGAAGAACAAATGTTAACAAGTAGCGTATATTTGTAATACAGTTGAAGTTCTTTGAAACGTCGGGCATGGCTTGGCCTTTTGCTTCTATTACCAATCCTGAAGTTTTGAAAAAAAAGTATGAATTCATACAGGCCATGTTTGTCATGGGTTTCTTCTGTCTCAGTTTGTACATAATGATGAGCCAATATTAACATAGTCGATTATTCGTTATTTCAGTTTCTGTTTTCACGCTGCGTGTTATATAAAGGTTACATCAATTTGCATACTTCGAACATGAGCACCCAGATGAGCACCTCTCTCTGTTTATTGAATGTGAGATATAGTTGTATTCTTCGCTGGGTACCTAGTCGTCTGAAAACAGCACCCATTTTGTGCCGGGTGCCCAGCCACTATGTGCTCGGGCAACCAAGTCGTGGAACATAGCCTTAGAAAGTTGTGCCAATTTATGGCTGGGTCTTGAAAACATTCGTAAAGATATTTGGATTTAAAAACATATATGGACTGAAAATTTTTGCTCCTCCCCCCTTTTGTTCCACCCCCCCCTTCCCTCCCTTTCCCTCGTCCCTCCTTCATGTGCAGCTCTGATTCGTTTAAAAACCATGTTTTATCTCACACCTCCGAGTGATTTGATTAATCACAGATGAACCAAAGCCCCTCCCCCTTTTCGTGTTTTATCGTTTCGCTCGCAGTTTAAATCTATATTTTCCATTAAGCCCACCCCCCATAAAGAAGCCAAACCATCACACCAACCCTGTATTATACTGTCATAAAACCACTCCCTCTTCCCGGCAGAATTTCTCTTAGAAACACTTGAAAAATATAGGAAAAACCAACTCGGCCTGCGGCTCATGTTTTCTAAATTTCTACCTAGTGTTTTCTCAAAAAATGACACTGTTGTGTTTTATGACAGTATAATACATGGCTTTGGCTTCTTTATTTTTAATTAAAAATAATAGACCTGCAAAACTGCGCGCACTCTGATGTGGTTTAAAAACCATGTTTTTATCAGAATTATATAACATAGAAAAGCGTGTTTTATTGTTTCGCGAGAGCTGCGCGTAAAATCTATATTTTAAAGCACATAAAAAAGCCACTCAGAGTCCCAAAGGGGCAGTACAGAGTGACGTCAGCCCCAGAAAGCCCTGGTCAAACGGCACATGATAGTCTATTTCCACGATCAGTGAAGCTCGCGCTCCCGTTTGACCACCAACTATCATGCACTAGCATCGACTTATCATTCACTTTGAACATGTTCAAATTCTCCATGATAGTCCTATGATAGTTTTTCCCATTGGACCACGCGGCGCATGACCAGTTTGATGATAGTTGATTAATAGTTTATAGGTCGATGTTCTAAACTGTCATCGACTATCATGCGGCCGTTTCGACCAGGGCTTAACATTCCATCCAAACCTAAATTTAAACTTATGTAGTGGTGAGAGTACAAAACCCTGAAATGTGTGTGAATGTTCCAGCAAATAATCATACCCCATCACGGAGGGAAACTGTTCCAGAGAGGTGGGAGGTTAAAGGCCCAGGAAACCCGAAATATTTAAAAGAAAAATAATACTTTATTCTTTCACGAAAAGCAATGTAAACAACACCTAGCACAAAAACGTCAGCGAACACACGCATGAAAGGTTTCCGCCTGCTGTTTGTTTATTTTCCCAGCCAAGATTGTAATCAGTGTGTAAAATATATCATTTTTATAAGACGTTTGAATGGGTTGCAACAGAGGAAAAACGAACATTAAAAATTTTTTGGGCTAAAGCTATAGTTCCAGTGTCCGTTCACGCCTTTAGCAGCCACTCAGAAATCGACCATGGTCGATTTTTTTTTCAGCAATCTAGTTCATTTGAGATTATAAATTTGGTGCCTAATATAAACCAATACAGCTCGAACCTCTCTAATACGGACACCGAAGGGATGGAGCAAAAGTGTCCGTATTAGAGAGGTGGTACCGTATTATAGAGGTCATGAATATGACGTCACTTGAAATGACTCCAACTGACGATAAGAATCTCGATGATAAATGGGACCCAAATTATATGCATGTCGATAAACTGAATTGAAAACAAATGCTACTTTTTATTGTATCGGGCAATGGGACACTTGATTTAACTTTGATCTGTAACCACAACAGGAAATTGTATTGAATAGGAACTGTTATCACTGGAGTGTCCAGGGGGCATATAAGGCACTTAAACTTTGTATGAATTTGCTCTCTGGGGCCGATATTTAGTTTCCGTTGTCCGCTATATATTAGAGAGGATCCGTAATATAGAGGTTTTCTTTATAGAGAATATATGGGCATTTTGCCGGGACAAAAGGAACTGTCTGTAATAGAGAGGTCAGAGGAGGTGTCCGTATTAAGAGAGGTGTCCGCAAGGAGAGGTTTGACTGTACTACAGGCTGTTTCGAGAACAGGTTGTCTGACACATAAAGCGCACGTCACAATCCCGAAAGGTATTGTGGGTAGTTTTAAGTGTCACGGTTCCTTGACTTCCAGCGTTTCAGGAAAATCTGAGAAAAATGGCAAGGAACCAGCCATGGACGTATGTTTGCGCGTGCTAAAAGAAAGAAAACAAAAGTAGGCATGTATCGATGATGATGTATTTGATGTATTTATTATGACTTTATGAAAATTCATTGATCATATCTCAGATTACCTTTCGGGATTGTCGTGTGCGCCTTTTTCAAGGGGAACAACCTTTATTCGAAACACAGCTGTAGATAGCTGGGTCACAAGTTTGTGTTGTCTTCACGGACATTATATCATTTTATTTATGCAAGATACCGATGAGGTTAGTATTCCTAACATATTAAAACCAGAAATGACAAGATTCTTATCTCTTTGGTCTCTTATCTATTTCCGGTTTTCCTCCCAGCTTAGAAAAGACCTTGACAAGACCTCGAGGATTTCAACTAGAAGTTGAGTTATTTGTGGGAACGTTAAGCACCGATCTTTACAACTACACTGCACGGAAAACACCCAAAACAAATACATTATGAAATATTTTCAACAACTCTAGTGTAGTGTTCTACGCTTCTCTTTATTCCCCCAAAAAGCTAGTAAAGTTAGCGTTACCCGGTAACGTATCGATTGCAATAAAATAAAAAACGCCCCCCCCCTAAGCGCCGTGTTCACGTCAACGCTTTACTTATTGTTGGTTGATGTCGCATCAGTTCGAAATGTTTTTTTATCTGATTCAAGGTAATTGGATTTTGTGCTTGTGACACAGTTCTGTTTCATGATTATATTATCCATAACACTCGGTTCTGAGATGTTCACGCGCATCGATTCAGAAATTATTTGTTATACCACTTGTCAACAAAGGTTACAGAAAAACCGTGTTGAAAGGTAATAATTTCATGTCAGGAAACAGCCATTTATAACGCCAGACTTCACCCGCCAGCTCACTCTCAGTTCTTCAGAAAAAAAATATTACGAAGAAAATTATTCATCTTATTAGTTCATAGCGCTATAAAAGAGTTTTCATTCACTGGCCACAAATAGACTTGCAAAAAAATGTTCAATGCGTGACAGGACATTTAATGTTACTGCGTCCACCACAATCAAATTGGGAAACTTTCGCTTCCCGGGCCTCGCATTCATGACTCATTACTCATGTTTTTTAAAAAAATTAAAAACTCGGCCTTTGTTTTCCAAAAAAACTCCGGATTGTCTTTAGACGTGTTATCTTCGAAGTTTTCCGTGTTCAGCAGCAAGAAGATCTTGCGGATATCCGGATGAATCGAAAATGACCGTGAATGTGAAATTGTGACTAACGGTAGTCGGGGTGAGTCGAGTCAGAATTTTGGCAATCATTTCCCTCGAAGAAACCGTTTTCAATGCATAATCTGATTTCATCTCATAGAATCCCGAAAGATTAAAAGAAAGGAATACTTTCTTCTTTCACGCAGAAAAAGCAAATTTTACTTTAAATAAAACTTAAACAAGCAACAAAAAGTCTGCGAACACGCGCGCGAAAGGTTTCATCAGCGGTTTTGTTTACATTCCACAATATTGTAAGCAGTTTCTTCTCGAACCCTCAGTTTCTCAAACCTCCTGATAACTCGACCTCTTGTATTTGCTTTCCGCTTGTCAACAAAGGTACAGAATCCTGTGAGTTATTAATTTTCACGTCGGGAAACATAAAATTCCTTTAGATTTCCACGCCAATGGCTTTCGTTAACTCTCACCAGACCTCTCAATGATAATATAGGTCAAGACTTCGTTCTCCGAGTTGTCGCCGTTGAGGATAGTGCAGCAACTTTGTTGGTTTTGTTATTTTTTTCTTTGGTGTATTGCATTTGATAACCCTAGCCCTAAGGCAACATCTCTTGCTTTGGCTAACCACACTAAAATAATCAGGCCCGTAGGGCGAGGGATGCGACAGGTGCGTCCGTGGACCGATGGCTGAAAATAAAGTGAATGAAAAGCTCTAATTCGCTAACTGGTGTAGTCTGGAAATGAAGCCTGAATCAACGAAGATAACATCGAAGGTCCGCCATTTGTAGATTTGCTGGGTGACATATTAAATTTTGGACCAGATCTTGAGATTCTATAAGCTGAATTTAACGTTAACGATAAATTCGACCTAAAACCCTCATACGGAATTTTAATCCCCAGGCTCTATCAAAATGAGAGAAGACTGGGTACCCCAATAATGAACTGCAAAAGGGCTCAGCATGTGTGTCAATATTGGATAAAATGGACCGAACAGAGCCAGAGGTCACAGAAGAGCGAAATAGAAAGGCCGCAGCAAAATCCTGTCAATCGATAGATACATTTGTCCGTAAATTGTAAATTACATGTCACATAAAGTTTCTTGCAATTGTTTGTCATTAATCCATTTTGAATTTAAAAAGTGCAAGAAATTTTTATGTTTATACGTTTGCTTTTTGCTGCCTGGTTTCATATCAAAACGCACGAAATGCGAAATACAGTCGAACCTCTCCACAACGGCCACCTTGGGGACAGAGGTAAGTGGCCGTTGTAGAGAGGTGGCCGTTATGGGGAGGTAGGGGTGTAATATGACACCATTTGTTTTTTTGGGGGGGACAACATTTTTATTTAAAAATGCTTATTATAGCATATGAATACGTAACACAATCAAAATGTATCAATAAAACAGAAACCAAAATGATGTTCAGAACAGGAATGTTAACAAAACAAAGCTAGTAAGGTACAGTGAGTACATCAGTTTGTACATCGTTTACTTTCTCTTTCGTGAAATTAAGTTGTCAAGGGTTGTTTGCTTGAGTGAGTGGCTGCGAGGTTCTATTTTAATGTGACTTAGCTGTGCCACCAGGCATTTTTTTTTTCAATTTCGCAATGCAATTTAAACACAGAGCCTTATCAGCTGTACTCGATTTACGACTGAAATAAAAATACAGTACTGTAAAAGCGTAAAAAAAATGGAAAATAGAAAAAAATGGGGGCCTTGTACTTTCTAGTATTGTGTGATTCTTCCATCAGTGGCTAAAACACGTGCCGCAATATAAGATACTGTATTGCCCGACGATGCGTGGTACAGATGAAGTTGCGTGACCTTTTATTACTGTACGCCAAAAAAGATAGGGTTTTAATGGCCGTTGCCGTTGTGGAGAGGTGGCCGTTGTAGAGAGGTTAAAACAAGAGTGAATGTATGGACTGTCCGCCGGGACAAAAGAAAGTGGCCGTTGTGGAGATGTGGCCGTTGTGGAGAGGTGGCCGTTAGTAGAGGTTCGACTGTATCAAAAATTTCCCGGCGGTACCCCCTACAAACTCGGGAGGCACTCGAAAGTTAGTACGCGCAAGGAAAAGGAGACATCTGCACGCAGGCTATCCCCTCCCCTTTCGCACTTATTACGGACAGTTTTGTTTGTCCCGACGAAAAGCTCATATATTTTATCTTACATTACAACGGTCACTTTTCCGCTCTCATACAAAGTTAACCTCGCTTATCTGTGCACTGTATATTGTCATGACATGTTTGACAACTGTCTTGCTCACTGTGCTGCGTGGCAGGCGTAACACAAAAGTTTCACTTCCTTGGTCTTTTACTGCAGTCATTAGACGTTGCTTAATACGGACAATTGTTCGTGTCCGTCTTATCCGGGTTCCACTGTACATACGAGGCGTTTCAATCACAGTCAAAACAAAGGGATTTGACTTCACGAAACTGAAAAAAAAAAACCTGCCAAAAAAACCCCTGCAAACTGTCAAAGCTATTTGCCTTTATCTCTGTAATTGTGTAATAACCCGACCAATTACACGCCGCGAAATTATTGACATATTATAAATAGACGACGAATTATTACACAAGAATCCATCAAAGAACAGTTCTCATCTTGACTCTGCTCATATCCTAGCTAACTGAACTGGGTAATTACAGTACACTGCACGATTCACGTTTAACGTAACAAATTTATTAGGTCACTTTTAGCAACACTCTGCTCTCGTAAACTAGCTCGCCGACTTGTCAGTTGCGGACAACAAACTCTGTTCAGTTTATTTACCTTCATGTCATTTTGATCAGTACATCTAACAAGACTTAAAACCCAAGCTAATTTGAATACAATCACCCACTGTTTTCTTAAACAACGGAAACTGTGCTCAAATGAGATGATCTTATCTTTCGTCTACAAACCAAGCAGATATAAAGTTCGTCTTTAATTTTAGAAGATATTTTCATATTAAAATCATTCCTCGTTTCGAAAAAAAATTTAACACACTTAACAATAGTAGATCTAAAATCCATTTTCTAATATCATTTTGTCACGATGTCCAACGTCAGACTCCCGAAAGCGCGGTGAATTAATTTTCTGCAATCCAGCACGCGGCTTTGATCTTGTCACAACAGCATTCGCAGCATTCATGCTGACATAACAAAATTCTCAAATCACTCATCACTCATACTCTTCTGATTGTCGTCATACTGTAATATCTTTGTTTACACAGCAGCATTCGCGCTGACATAACAGAATCTAAAAATAATTATATAATTCACTGTGTAAAACTCGCGCCGTGATTGGTTTAGAACTGTTATCTATTAGAGTACAGACGCACGAATGACGTCACGAAGCGGGAAAACGCGCGGGCGCCCTGCCTGCTCCAACAAATCCTTCGCTCAAAACAGAGAAATATTTTCGTCAAACTGGAAATATTCCGTAGGAAATTCAATGTTGTTCAATTGATACGAATTTTAAATCGGCTGTTCAAGCTTGGCTAGAACTTGGAGGAAAATATGATGGTCCTTTAGCTCATAATTTGTGAACAGAATCCGATAAATTTAGCGGGATTAAGCTTATCGTTCGCCGTTTATAAGCGACTTGCAACGGGATTTGGACTGGAATAATTCAGATTGTTTTTCCTCATATCAGGACGGAATAGAGGTTAGTCTCTAAATATTTGCTTTTCGAAACATTTGCTGAGTTGAGCTGTAGTTTATTTTAAGCCGTTTAGTTTTCACAAAGTTTTATTTGAGTGCATGAAAACACTGTGGCCTAAACTCGATGTTTGTTGACATAATTTTTATCGGCTTATTTAGCGTACATTCAAGTGAAAATCCGAAGCGAATATCTCCAAAATTATATAAAACAAATAGATTCCATGTTGCCGTGGGTCTGTTCAGTAATAGATCACAGAAGACGTCAAAATGTGGTAAGAACATCAGTGACCAACGGCCGTGCGGCGAACCACAACATATCAATCACGTAGAAACCGAAAACCTCTGTTGTTGCTGTGAAATTTTGCATTCAACTCCTCGACAATCTTTTAAAACCAGTACTTTCTAAAGTTTTTACTCTCCTGCCTTCGTGGTATGATACACAAACTGATTAACTAGATATTTCTTCTTCTCGGACTGAAATTTTAAACGACTTGCATGTTTCTTGCCGCTTTTCCCGACTGTCACTGTCACTTTTTAGCGCAAACTTGTACCCGATCGGACGTGCACTGTTCACTGCTTGTAAAGCAAATTGTGCTACTCAAACATCAGTATAGGTGCTGCTAGCAGGTAAAATTTTGGACCGGTACAAGTTGTACGGACCGAGGCAAGCGAATAATCATCGCTGTAACCTTGAGATTAATGTGTGTGAATTGACGAATCTGTCAGTTTTGACGCTTGACAAAATTTTGTCCTGCTCTGGGGCAGGATGACGGCGCCTTTGAAGTTTGGTAAGGCTTGACAAAATTTTGGTAGGAAAAAAATCGCCGTTCGCACTTGTGAAACGGAACTGATGACAGATATTTTTGCAAACAAACAAAAATTCGCCTAGTGCGGCCGGGCCCTAATCAAACAAATGAATTGTACGAAGGACTCTAAAAGACCGGCGGTTACTCAACAAAAGCTTCAACAATGTGACTCAATCAAACGCGACCCTGTTCGTGCAGTTGTCAAAGAAATACACCTACGTAAATAAAAACATTTAAAAACAAACGTGTCTTTCATATTATTTTGCAACGCAATTTCTCTCCATATAGCTCACTAAAGATGCCAATCTTCTTTTTAAGCAGGAAATAAATAAATTAGTCATTATAAAGGTATACCGCAAAGACTTCACGCCGCCAGCTCACTCTCGTCCTGGATGTCTGACCGTTAGAAAATACACATTAATAGGCTACTTATTTCTTCAGAAAAAATATTACGAGGAAATTATTCCACTTATTAGTTTCATAGAACGGATGAAAGAGTTTTTCATTCACTGGGCTATGCATGAATAGACTTGCAAATGTTTCAATGCGTTACAGACCTGTTTACGTTGACAATCAAATTTGGAACTTTCGCTCGCATGTACTCATGTTTTAAAAAGTAAACTTTTAATACTTGGTTTTCCAACCCCGTGTCTTTAGATCATGGGTGGTTATTTTAGAAGTGTTTCCTGTCAAGATAAGTAAAGATTTGCGATACTCGGATGATTCGAAAACGACGCCAAAATTGATCTACGGCATTTTCTGAATTTGCATATTTTAACTAGTACGCAGTGAAGACTGACAATACCAAGCCGCCTTTCCTTCGAAAAACGTTTTCAATGCATAGTCCCTATTTCACTCATAGAACCCGACAGATTTAAAGAAAAGAATAATTTCTTTCTTCACGAAAAGCATTTTACCTTTAAGAGGCTGTCCTCTGTAAGAACCACAAATTCATATTGGCTCAAGAAATAGAATTCACTCAAAATCCCTCCACTAATTTCTTGATGATAAGTAAGTAACAAATATGCAATTGGATTGGAAGAAAAATGTTTTCTTAAGAAAATTTGGATGAAAACTTTTCACACCCCCTGGTGGCCTCGGGCCCGGTTGGCGAGATCCGTGAAAATTGGTAGAGTTGAACGCTTCGCCCTGTTTAAATAATATTTAAGTTTAATTTTTTAAGTTCACATATTCGTAACTAAAGAGGCCCTTGATCTTTAAAAGCGGATGAATTGCATTGAATGTTATCATTTATTATCAATAAAGAAACAAGGATTCAATACTTTGCACACTTTGGACATTAATCACCATATAAGATATTCCTCAACTTCATGTAGCTAAAATATCCAAAAGTGGTCTTCGTACTCACAAGTTAAACCCTGCCTATGAGCAGAAAGCTCCATCCTTCTGCTCCAAGAATATTGGCAAAAACATTTGGCCGCTCTCTACTCTTTCGTTTGTTGACGAGGGGTAAAACATCTGCTACTCGCCGGATATGGCCATGTTTGTCATCGTACACGTTGCCGACCTAACTTCAGTACCAAAAACAGCGATAATTTTGTTATGTCACTCTTGGATTCAACTCATCAGTCAAGGAAGAGATCCATTAGCTAACCAGCATTCACATTTTGAGGGGAATTTATCCCATCGGGCACGTCCCATGATGAAGCTAGACGAAACCGACTTGTTTATCTCTTAATACTCCTTGATCAGTGTCCGCCATGTTTTTTTTTAACAAAACCGCTGACCCAGTTTTGGTCCATTCTGCTCAGATTTTTGTGGCCACGAGAACATAATTTGTTCCGGTTATACTGTGTATAAACTTAAAGCTGGTGTCCGTATGCTAAACTAAACTGGTGTCATATTTTTTTTTTATTAATCATCAAACTCGTTTCAAGACTTCCATGTAAATTACTAATGACGTGTGCTTGTCTCAATCTCTTGATTTTTTATTGTAAAGTTGATTTTGTGTGCAAACAGTAAAAGAGCGCAAAACAACCGTTTTAATGTCGGTTTTGTTGTGACATGGCTCGAACAAAATTGAAAAGCATTAGCTTCTGCGAGTTTAAAAAAAAAAAAACATTCAGAGTTCAGATTATTAGTTATTAGCCACCAGCCAAACCTCCAGTTTGACATGTGTGAGAAATCTGAAATTGGTCATAAAGGGAAATTGAAATTTCTTTGCACATGAAAAAGGCACTGCACGTTTCTTCACAGCACTAGAAAATGGCAAGAAGATTCTTCTCTACGACTTTTTGCAAGCAAAGAAACATATATTCTTAAAAAATGGGAGGCTGACAACCCCGCTATGGTACACCCGTTCGATTCTAGTACGCAAGACTGGTTGAGCGGTTGCTTCTCATCTTAGAAAATTAAACCTCTCTGCTAAACACTCAAGGCCCATAACCCTTTCATCCACAGTGTTTTCACACTAAGATCAGATGAGGCGGGTTGTTTACCGACAACACTGAACTTGTTGTTGGCAAGTATAAGACTTACATGACTGATAAGTAGAACGAGTTGGAATTGTTGGTTAGCAAGTTGCGACTTTTTCAGAGCCACAGCATGGAAAAGAAAATACAATTTGTGACCTGTATCATTTCTGTCGCCATGAAACCATCAGTGCGGAAATACTGTGACGAGAGTCATGACATTCAATCCGCACCAGGACAGAGAGGGAAGCACTTCTGGAGGAGACCTGTCCAACTGAAGGTGTCCACCGTTTTTCTGTTTGTGAGGTGAAAGAGAGCCATATGACTATCGATGTGACAACAATCATGTACCCCCATTTTCAGCATGTACCGGACAAACTTTGAGTTCTACGGGAAGGATTCTTGGTGTTCAGAAAGCGTACTAAACTTACTAATTATAACGATAACATCATCCGTACAAACGCCGCAGGGTCCTTACATCTATGGAAATTAAAGAATAACATAATTAAGCCTGATCTTAATTAACAGAAGTCTGAAGAGCAAACATCAACCCAACTTCAGAATTGTTTCCATGTCCTACAGGAAGGCTGCACTCAAAGGTTTCAAAGGTTTGACGCGGCTACAATGTCATCTTGATTGGTGGTGAAATATGCCAGGAAACCTTATCTGATCAAGAAAAATTTTGCGGTCGTGACTGGGATCAAGGTTTTCCGCTCTTGCTTCCGAGAACCTTCTCGCAGGCCCAAATCCATTTTTTTTTCAATCGCACAGCCACTGCCCTCCCTTCTCAATGGGTAAGGTACACCCAACAAAATGAAGGATTATTTAAAGGAACGATTTGGATGCGGATGAAGAGTCAGGGCATAAAGCTGATCCTAATCAAGAGGATGAGTGGCTTTCACACTGAAGAGGGCTAGATCTAGTCATACTTTTCCATGGACTCTCTGCTCTAAAGAGAAAACAAACTCAGCAGGTCGGATCAAGTGGTATTGGGGGGGCCCACAACATTGAAGATATGGTGGAAGAGGAAATTCGTACAGCATCCAATTTAGCTATTGACGCTTGCAACCTCTGTGAACTGCATCAGAGCCACAAGATCAGCTCCATTAATGTTGACAAGCTGAAGTCAATTTGGCAGTCATTTTGAAATTTATTTTCAAGTAAAAAGACAAAAAATATCAACTTGTCGATAAACTACATGTAACTGCAATGATTTCGCGAGTGTTTCCTGCAGGTTTCCTTTGGCGCAGCCCGCAGAGCGGAGAATAGAGATTCCAACTCGTTTTTACTGATGTCATGTATACTTTACCAACAACGGTACAGTCCTTACGTACAGTCGGATCAACATCCCCCGTTTTCCTTGAACTATACTCTGCGAGCAGTTGTCTCCTTTTCTCTATATTTTTTCGTTGCAGCGCAAAAGAGACTGCATGTGGCCTAAATCCTGTATCCCCCCCAGAATTTTCCAATGCAGCTTGTCAAACCAGTTTTTCTTTGTTAAAAAACCTTCTTCATAAGGATTTCTTTTTATCAATGAACGTGGTTAAGATCATCATGGTGGTTAGTACATAATACACAAAGTGTATACGACTGTCCACTATTCATATTATCTTAGAAACGAAACTTGATCCAGTGGAGTGATTGTAAGCAGTATATTGTATCTTCATAAGTTGTAGGTTTTCTTAACCACGTACTTCCCCGTGGGATTAAACTAGATTCGGTCTTGATCATCGCGGCTTTTGTGGAATTTTATATAATAAAGGTTATGGGTGTTTTCGCAGGAAAGTACGTTTTCTTAGGTGGGAGCTACACCGCAAACCAGCCTTAAATATACTGTTCAAGACTATAGTACTCTAGCACGGGACAGGAACTGACAATAGTGTTTCTCATTGGCACCCCAAAGGATCGTGCTTATGCAAGCCTAGAAGTCTACTTTCGTTTAGGGAGGTATATATTATCCTGTTCAATAAAATGGCGGAAAGGTTTCTTTAAATGGTGAACCAAATTTCATATGTTTGCCTCGGTGATTGGCAGTAAGTACCTCCAATGGAGCCATGAGGGAAGGGATCGTGATAACGCCCTTTCAAGGTAGGCGTTTTTCGGACACGTTTTGAGACAAACTGAATTCTGAATGTTTTTTTACTCGCGACAAAGTGATCTTGAAAGTACGCTAATGATTTTGTGGCCATGTAAATAAACACGACACAAAAAGGTTATTTGGCGCTCTTTATTTGCCCACCAAACTCAACTTTACAATACAAATAAGGGATTGAGACAAGCCCAAGCGTCATTAATAACGTTACATGCGAGTCTTGAACGAGTTTGATGCTTAATGAAATATATGACACCAGTTTAGTTTAGTTTATACACAGTGTGTATAAACCGGAACAAATTATGTTCTCGTACACAAAATCTCAGCGGATGACAAAACTGGTCAGCGGTTGTTAAAACAACATGGCGGACAGTGATCCATGAGTAAGAGATAACAGTCGGTTCGCTGCTTCAATGGGCGTGCTCGATGGGATAAATTCCCCTCAAATGATGCTGGTTAGCTAATGGATCTCTTCCTTGACTGATGAGTTGAATCCAAGAGTGACATAACAAAATTATCGTGTTTTTGGTACTGAAATTGGTTCGCAACGTGTACGATGACAACATGGCCATATCCGCTGAGTAGCAGATGTTTTACCCCTCGTCAACAAACGAAAGAGTAAAGAGCGGCCAAATATTTTTACATATTCTTGGAGCAGAC
>MU827819.1:0-18122 GCA_029204205.1 Desmophyllum pertusum
TCTTAAATATGTTCAATAACATATATTTTTTTCACAGTTTAAACCAATATGACCGCGAAATTTCGTCAACAACTTTTAGCGGAATGCTGCGAACAACTCACACCGGAGCCGCTCATTTGACCTTCTTAATTCCAAATTTTGGATATTTGGTGAATCTAGGGAAATCCATGCCTTATCGAGAACATTAGGCTAGTTTTGAGAATATTTGCTCCCTCAGATAATTATTTTATGCCGGAAAGTTACTAGCCACAAAAGTGCAACATTGCGTCACGCGCGCTATGACTGTTGAATATTAGCCATGTTTACCGAGCTCCTGTGGTTCGAAAAGCTTAGAGCCCAAAATTATTTTTCTTGTTCCGGGTACACTAACCCTAGTACTGAACTCGGATAGTAACCAGCACTCCAGATCACGTTATACTTTTAAGAAAAACCTCTTCAACCAACAGCATGTTGGGGCAAATTTTTCAAAGGCCCTTTGTGTTGTATTTTCAAAAAATTATAATTCTCGTTTATTACAACAGAATTAAAATATTTTGCCTTTAATGTGTAGACAAAACATGAAATAAAATAATCTGTTTGTTTTATTTTATTTGAGTAAAAGCGTAATTTTTTAGCGCCTTCGCCGCAACGCCTAAATTTGACTCTGAAAATACGATTTTTTTTGGTTTTCGACCGTCCTCGGAAATCGTCGCCAAAAATATTGAAAAATAGCACCACGAGCCAAATCATTGCGATTTTTGTTCATCATATGGACTAATTGTCTTGCATAGAAAATTTGAAGGAATTCTGTTTTGGGCCGAAAATCGAGTGGTCGGTTCTTACACGGACAGCCTCTTAAGCGGCCAGGTTTATGCCAGGCTCATAACAGTTCGAGCTCGCGGCTGAGCTAGCAAACAACCTCAATATGCCATTGAACAATAACGATTCACGATTGTCACAAATAACCCGTTGCCCCGGCCCGCTACCTGGTAGAGTCGCTTCGATTTAAAAAAATATCTCGGACAGATAGAAGCGACTCTGCGCACGTCGTTTGCTCGCGATCGATCGAATCATCGCCTCTCGCGCTTTTGAAATTCTCAGTACCAGAAAGAAACAGTATTTATTTGAAGTCCCATTCTCACAATTATTTACAACACAAACATTTCTTTATTCATACAGATTGTTGAAGGGCAAGAAGAAGAGGAACAAAGCACGAAGAAGTTCAAAGCATGTTAAGAGTGAATGTCCCTTATAATCGAAGAAAATTGAAAAATTCGCGGACACGGTCAAAAATCGATTTGGCTCATATTTTGTCTGTAGGAAGCTTTACATACTAAACAAAACGAAATGAGGTTAGATTTTTGAAATATCCATTTTAACGGGAATAAACCGTTGAAAACCGACTGAGGGTGAAAAGCTCAAGTTTCACCTTCTGCGAACTCGAAATTATGCAGTTTTCAGGCAGTTCTCATACGAACTAAACGTAACAGCAGAACTTATCCAGCTATATATACATAGTGTGGGACTTCCTTTATCGAGATATAGTGATATTTTTTGTCTCGTGTTATTTCTGAAGGAACCACATCCCGATTATGGGACGACATCTTCGGCCTTTCGTAAACAAGCCAAAGGCGGCTCAAATTAGCTTGGCAAAAAAGCATGTGGTAGTGTCTCAAAATTTCTAAAAATGTTTCCAGCGACTCTAGAAGAATAGTTATATACGATTCTGGTCTTATTTGTTTGGGATCTTCTGCTATTTTAATATAAAAACTGACCAAACTCGACCTAAATTACAAATGACGCCATGTTGAAACGATTGACATCAGAATTTATCGCTTTGTAATCAAGTAATTGTTTTGGCCAAATATATCCCCATTGATGCTTAGAATCAATAGAAACGTATACATGATGTTTATAATTAGACTGACTCTAGATATACCGAGATATATAAAATAAATTTCGACTATACATACCTTGCAAAATCGCGCCATAATTACGGTGAATTACTCTAGCTCATCAATTCCCGATTGGTATTTTGCCATACTACAGTCCGCTTCACATTCACTCGGCATAAATTATATTATTTGCATCCATATATAAGAAAAACTCTATGTTGCCTTCATAATCAGTCTCGAATATACTGAGAAACAAACTGAGTGGAGGGCTCGATCGAGTCGAGTGACTGAAATCCGATCGAGTGACTGAAATCCGATATGCGTGATCTCAACGGCAGTAACAAACTTACTGTCACGCAACCCTTCAGTTCGGCTTTATCTCAGTTACAGTTCTTTTTCATAACGCTTGATCAACTGATAATTTCTTGCTGACTGGCAGTTAGCGGGAAGAGCAGGCGCACTCTTGGACAAATTCTGTCAGTCGTGCAAATAAATTCCTTGTTCCATTTTTGAGCTGAAATGTCAGTAATATCCACCCCGAGGTCGATGCAAATTCTTCTTAGCATAGCAACACTTAAAGATTTTAGTTTCTTTCTTTTTACAAGTTCACAGATATTACGATCGGACGAGACAATAGATGCTCATGGAGAGCCACATCCCTCATCACATTTGCTTACAGAGCATAGAGGCGAGTCTCGGATTCAGCTGAAGTTTCGTTCTCGTCCGCGTTAACTTCGTGAGTCTGTGCCTACTAATCGTTTCTTTGCTGAAAGACGGCAAAAGAAACCAAAATTGGGGGATCACCGTGCTCATTTCGGAGATAAAGCGCATTGAAGACCGTAGTGTTTCTAGACGTTTTGGTCATGTGAAGCGATATCGGCTTCAATCGCTATCAGCAAAAAAAAAAGTAAAATAGAGAACTCTAGATAAGATCGATGTGTTGATTTCAACGCAAATAGGCCTATTAAGTAAATTTTTGCAGCTGATGTCATTCCTTTAGGTAAAATTAGCCTTACAGAAGGATACTTGTAAGTCATGCACACCCGCATTAGTAGAAAAATTTGATCGCAAATGAGTAGAAAAAAGCGAAATAATCAAAACTTCTCACGTTCAGAATTTTTTTGTTTTTTGTTAAAATGGAGAAAATCAGTAAAGGAAATGATCTATGAAATAAAAAACAGGGGTCACCGTGCAGCCAAGAGAGTAAAATCCTCGCCAAGTTATTGAAGCGGCCTCCGGTACTATATTTGTCAGTTCCATTCTCAGCGCGCGCGCGCTGGATGCATGATGTGGCGCGCGCGTGCGGCATGAATAGCATGCGCAGTAAGGATGCGCACTAGCAATGGGCGGTCCCTAATCAGGCGTAAGCTTTTTACATTCCCTAACGACGAGAAGAGATGCAAGGAATGGATGAGATTAATTAATTTGTTGTAATTGAGCATTTCAAAGGAGATGTCAAGGTCTTCATCCATTTTCGTCAATACCGGCTATGGAATAATCTCCGAAACAAACCCAGAACACTTGATCCAAGCAAATTACAAGCTTCAAACACGCGCGAAAAACACGAGCGAAAACACGCGTGAAAATAAGATCACCACATATGACGTCACAAAAAACATACATTCGTTTCCATTCCAAGCGCGGTCATTTCTGGTTCGTTTTCGTTCAGCCGTCGGAAATTCTCGGAAAATTGTCCAATTTTGTACCTTTTAAGCGCCACAAATCAGCTTTTGAAGGTTGAGTATGATTGATGCCAGTATAAAGCACAGTTTTTGCGACAAAAGAAAAAATACCAAATTTCGTTGCATTGGACCTTTAGTGTTGCTATGCTAAGAAGAATTTGCATCTACCTAGGGGTGAATATTATTGAGGCCCCATTAGGGGGGGTCTGGGTATCCCGTATCCCTTTAATTTTTTCTTTAAATATCCCATATCCCCTTAGTTATGTGGTCTCTATTACTATATAATGATGATACTGGTGACATCATTTCCCGGTAACAAAAAAGTTTGCAAAAAGTTTTCAATCTGCTAGGTAACCACCCAGTTCGACAACAGGTGTCAGAGGTCACCACAACAGGACCCGGAAGTTGACGAAAATGACCGAAAATGTACCAACCAGCAGCATATCGGTCCATTTTTGATCAGTATTACCATTAATTATTGTTAATTTGTTTTATTTTAATTTGTTTGAAAATAATCTTGATTAATTGAAATGTTAAGAAAATCTTGCGAAGAAATTTCCAGTTGAATATCCCAGTATATCATTTTGGCGGTGGGGGAGGGGGGGGGGGGGGGGGGGGGGGGGTCGTACATAATTTCTGACTGATTAAAGGGGGGAAATAACTAAGTTCACTCCTTTAGGAGGGGGGTATTACTTAATATTTTCCTACATGAGGCCCATTTTATTGCACGACTGACAGAATTTGTCCAAGAGTACGCCTGCTCTTCCCGTTAACAGCCAGTCAGCAAGAAATTATCAGTTGATCAAGCGTTATGAAAAAGAACTGTAACTGAGATGAAGCCGAACTGAAGGGTTGCGTGACAGTAAGTTTGTTACTGCCGTTGAGATCACGCATATCGGATTTCAGTCACTCGATCGGATTTCAGTCACTCGACTCGATCGAGCCCTTCACTCAGTTTGTTTCTCAGTATATTCGAAACTGATTATGAAGACAACATAGAGTTTTTCTTATATATGGATGCAAATAATATAATTTATGCCGAGTGAATGTGAAGCGGACTGTAGTATGGCAAAAGACCAACTGGAATTGATGAGCTAGAGTAATTCACCGTAATTATGGCGCGATTTGCAAGGTATGTATAGTCGAAATTAAATTTTATATATCTCGGTATATCTAGAGTCAGTCTAATTATAAACATCATGTATACGTTTTCTATTGATTCTAAGCATCAATGGGGATATATTTGGCCAAAACAATTACTTGATTACAAAGCGATAAATTCTGATGTCAATCGTTTCAACATGGCGTCATTTGTAATTTAGGTCGAGTTTGGTCAGTTTTATATTAAAATAGCAGAAGATCCCAAACAAATAAGACCAGAATCGTATATAACTATTCTTCTAGAGTCGCTGGAAACATTTTTAGAAATTTTGAGACACTACCACATGCTTTTTTGCCAAGCTAATTTGAGCCGCCTTTGGCTTGTTTACGAAAGGCCGAAGATGTCGTCTCATAATCGGGATGTGGTTCCTTCAGAAATAACACGAGACAAAAAATATCACTATATCTCGATAAAGGAAGTCCCACACTATGTATATATAGCTGGATAAGTTCTTCTGTTACGTTTTAGTTCGTATGAGAACTGCCTGAAAACTGCATAATTTCGAGTTCGCAGAAGGTGAAACTTGAGCTTTTCACCCTCAGTCGGTTTTCAACGGTTTATTCCCGTTAAAATGTATATTTCAAAAATCTAACCTCATTTCGTTTTGTCTAGTATATAAAGCTTCCCACAGACAAAATATGAGCCAAATCGATTTTTGACCGTGTCCGCGAATTTTTCCATTTTCTTCGATTATAAGGGACATTCACTCTTAATGTTTATGCAATAAATCCACTCAATAAATCACGCATCTTTTATGAAATGTTATTGCTTGGTTTTGGTGTCTTTATATTGATCGACGTTGCTCATGAAGATGATTCCGTGTTATTAATAAGCTAAAGCCAGTAAAGGCGCTCGAGGTCCACCAGTGCGCTAGGACGCTAGGAGGCGGCTCTCGATCGAAATCGAACTGATCTTTGTCAGTTAATTATGGACAAAGATTAATCCGTATTTGCCGGAAGTCAGGGCAAAACTCCTCTTCTAAACATTTCCTTTTCTAACAATTTACTGTACAACCGGAATCGAATTGAGCCTATTTATGTTTTCTCAGTGAAATGGCCGCCATATTGAAAGAAGACGGTTGCTATGATAACATGTCACGTGAACTTAAACTTGAGATTTGATTGGCTAATAGTTTGTTTTGGACCCGGTTATCAAAACTGATAACTGTGCCGGACTGTTATAAACAAAAAATCGTATGAACTGCTCGTGCAATTAGTGTTTTATGGTCACTCGTGATGTTTTGAAAGTTCTCAAATTGCATTCGCCTAAAGGCTCGTGCAATTTTGAGAACTTTCAAAACATCACTCGTGCCCATAAATCACGAATTGCGCGAGCAGTTCATACGATTTCCTATACATATTAAGTAATGTAGAGAGTGCCTTGGCTGAAATGGTAAAAATGATATTCAAAGTTTGCTATAGCGTTTGACGGTGGTCTTCGTGCAATTTCAATTGACCAGGCCTTGTCGATCAGCTCTCAGGTAGCGATTTGGCACGATTCATATCAGGCCATCCCCATACAATATTTTGTTTCCCATCGCCCTCTCTCTCGTGAAAGTGGATCGGTCGGTCGGTCGGTTAAAAAAGAAAAGAAAAGCCGAGAAACGAAATATTGACAAATTATAACATAAATAATTCCAAGCGAGCTTTGATTAAATCTTCCCCGTAACCACCATTTTGCAACGAGCCGATATCACTCTGAAAAGTGTTTCGAAGACGTCATTACTGGGCTGATTTAGATGTCAGAGTGACTTTAAGATGTAAACAAAGCATATTAAACTTGGAAACACCTGAGAAAAGGGCGCAGGCAATATATGAATCAGAATTTTTTTTTTTTTTTACTTTTTGAAAAAAATTGGGTCGGTCGGGCGATGGGAAACAGAACATTTTATGGGGATGGCCTCATAGAATCATAGAGAATATTATCAAAAGTACCAGTTTTGTGAATTTTACCTTTGAGATTGGTAATTCTGCCTGCCTTTCCTCTTTCGGTTTCAGACGATCGTTCAAGTGAATTTCCTTAGATAACCTTCCTACCTTTAAGTAAAAAGCCGGAGCCGTGAAGTCCGTGCTTGTGGCCTACGAGCATAAGCTTAATTCCTGTATCCGGATAATCAACCTATTGCTCAAACTATTGCTCAACCTCACCTCTGGTTATTTGAGCGAAAACCTAAAGTAGCAGCCTCCGGGTATACCGGCCTTAAAAGCCTGCCTCACAGCAATCATAATCATGAATACATAAACGCCTTTTTACGAAATAGGTACGTAGTTTGAATGTGTTAATTGTTATTTCGAAACTAAAATTGGCAGCTGTTTGATTAATCAGCGGGTTTATAACATCGGCTTCTAGTTGCTCTGAGAATTTCAAGATTTTAGAAACGTTAGCTTAATTAATGACTTTGTGATCACCTTTCCATCGAATTTTTGAATTGCAATTGTAATTGAAATCGGAATATTTTGAATAACAGTAAACTTTGCTGTTTTCCCCATTAAATTTCGACATAATATGGCTCGACGAACTTAATATAAGAGGCGCCCATCGTCGATATTAAATTAATTAATATGCTAATCAAAACTATAACAAAATCCTTGAATCTGATTGGTTATCAACATGGCCGATTTGAGCATTAATTGGACAGTTTACGCGTCATGCCTAGTGTTATTGGACAGTACGCGTCATTTGCGCGCGTTGTAATAGGGCAGTTTCACTTGAATGGGTTCCTTTGCTCGTGTATCTCGGTCAAAAACAAACTCAACAGTTATGTTTTTATTCACCAAAACAATTAACCCATTTAACGTTTTTCCCGCGAAGCGGACTCCACTCAGTCCTATTACCATTACTAAATATGCATATAGTCTCAAGCAGATAATTAATCAAAAACACCTGTAGAATACACATTAATGCATTGAAAATGACAATATTATACGACATAGCATTTTAGAGTGCGAATACGCACCAAGACGAGTGCAAATATGAGACCGTATTACACGGGTCTTAGTCCCCCTGACCGCGCGCTACGGAAAACACTGTTGAAAGCCTATATTTTAGGAAATATATTATGTTGTATAATAAACAATTTATTCAGCGGAAGTTGTGTAATACGGTTGGGCATTTTTACTCGTCAATGTTTATTTTTTCTCGCCTAAAGGCTCGAAAAAATAAAAACTGACTCCTAAAAATACCCAGCCGTATTACACAACTTTCCGCTGAATAACCTCTTAATATTGCACGATAAGAAAATAAGATATTGCATAAAAAAGCGTCGATATTTCGTAATTAAAAAAAGCGTTCCAGTTTGTTAATTAATTTTTTTTTCAACAAAACGCGTACGCAGCGGGTAGACGTACGCACGATCGTATAAATTTAAGGGCGAAACACAGTATTCTCCAAGAAATATCAAAATAGCACGGAATGAGATAAACTAAAATAGCTTTTGATAATCTGGGCCCGGTTGTTCGAAAGTCGACTAACGCTAATCCAGGATTAAAAGTTATCGAGGTTTTAATTTTTCTTACGCGCATAACAGTTTTTGTCAACTGCTTATGTTTTGTATAGTTTGAGATTAGGTGAATGGAAAAACTGAAGGACAATAACAATTAACAGAAAACTTTACTGAAACGTATAAAAATTGAAATCAAAATTCACACTAATCGTGCTTCGAACAACCGGGCCCAGACCTATTCATAATTATGTGACTTTGATAGAGAATTTGACAAATTAAAAAGAGGAAACTATTTTATAGTTTGACAAGTCTCTATCGGATTATGTTCAATCAAGAGAGGTTCAACGGGATGTAAACAGCACTCAGTCGTACTTACCGCTCAAAGTTTGAAGAAAAAAGACGTCAGTCACACTGTCAAAATTTACTGTATCATTGTCCCTCAGTAAAGTGTTATGCCTCTTGTTATATACAGCTATTTAAATTAACGTTGTCGGATATAAGCGTTAAGTCTACAAGGCAAGACCGAATGGTAGTCTTGGGTTTTATTTTATACGTGATGTATTTGATGTGCCCCTAATTAGATCACTTGGTTTGCCTTGTTTATTCATTAGCTGTTGTATTATTCTGCTAAAATTTAGTTTGGCTAAAAGTAGCTTACTTCTAAAGGTTTAAAACAAAAAGGAAACTTTAGAAACGAATGTTTTTCATGTTATTATATTCATTAGTATTCAGTGCTTGTGGCTATTTCTTCCTTTACCCATGCTACCTTTCGGTATTGTTTTGAAGGCTTAACATTTCTATCCGACAACGTTAATTGAAAATAGCTATAACTGAGTATAAGGATCCACATCAGGCCTTTGGCTGCCACATTTAATTTAACCTACTTCTGCTGAAATAAAATGTGTACCGGTACGCACGTTCACCTTTTCCGGTTAACAATTTTGAATTTTGGACGCATTAAATATATTGGATTGACTGAGTAATAGATCAGGCCGGAGGTAAGAAAATTTCACCTCGGGCCATTTTCCATTCGGCCATCCCACGTAGTTCACACGCAGTCAATAAGAGCACAGTCATCCATTATGTCATCGAATAAATCATAAACAGCTGTTTAGTTCACGCAAGATTTAATATGAAAATATTCAAGTTTCAACTCTATTCCAGAGTCATAATCATGTAGTGTCACAAAAGGTGCCCGCGCCCGCGCTGATTTCAAATTTGTCGTACTGAAGATCATCCAAGCAATCATAGCCAAACTTTATGACTTTTCCAAAAAATTATCTGGGAACATTTTGGTGTTGTCAATTTGATTTTTGATCACGCGACTTGCTGTTTCCATGGCAACCAAGTTTTTGACAGGCCGTTCTAGAAAAATTAGTATTTTCAGCTTAATTTTCAGTTTTCATGAAATTTCCGTTTCTACGGAAAGTTTTCTCCAAATCTTTGCAAGTTTTGCATCCTTATATTATTTTCGATGTTTTCAAATCACATTTGGTGATTTTCTAACATTTCTGAACAATTTAAAAATCCAAGATGGTGGATCCAAGATGGCGGATCCAAGATGGCGGACATTTTTAAAGTATGACGTTATTTTGGCGTGATATGATATCATAATTGATTCGTGATTGTCACTAAAATAAACATGTTTGAATGCTTTATACACCACATAAGTTAATTTTTATAGCACAAATATTTTTTGAGATACAGATCGTTTTACCCAAATTTGTTGTTTTTTTAGCTTAATTTCAGTTTTCATAAAATTTTTGCTTTTTACGATGAAATCCTTCCAAAATCTTTGCCGTTTTCGCATCTTATATTTTTCTTGATTTTTTCAAAAACCTTTTCAAAACCAGTCTTTCTTAGTTGAAAATATTTCGATGCTCTTTGGTGTTTCTCTGCCCTAGCAAACTATATCATTATGTAAAATCATCATAATCTTTTATTACAGTATTATTATTCTAAATAATTATGGAGGTCCATGCCCATTATGTACATTACTGGGCCACCATTGGTCGCCCTCGTTAAATAAGTCTTATTATTACCCATACTGATATAATGATTATTTTCTAGTGGGCTCCGAGTAGGAAAATAGCTTGTACAGGTACTATTACATTGGACAGGATATATATACACTGGAAAGCCTACAAGCCTAAAGCAGAGCTTCCCTTCAACTATATATAATAATAATAATAATAATAATCTTTATTTATTATAGCGCCGTTTCTACTAAAAAAACCAACAGCGCTTAACAAAACTACTTATTATAAACAAATAAAAATTACTTACTCATATGATAATTTACTATTATAAAAACGAATAATTATAAGGAAAGCAAAGATTTAAAAGGAACGATTAAATAAAAAAGTCTTAACTCTACTTTTAAAGGTACTTAGGCATGATATGGTTCTAATATGGTCAGGTAAATTATTCCAAAGTATAGGTGCAATTACTGAAAAGCGCGCTTTCCATAAGTTTCAAGATTGTACTTAGGGACTACTAACAGTTCTTTAGTGGCTGAGCGAAGTTTTCTGGTGGGCATATGTTTAATTATAGTGTCCGTTAAGTATTTAGGTCCAGTTTCATAATAAGCTTTAAAAGTCAAAATTAAAATCTTGAACTCTATTCTTGATTTAACTGGGAGCCAATGTAGTTCTTATCATATCGGTGTAATGTGTTCGTACTTCTTAGAATACGTGAGAAGACGGGCTGCGGCATTTTGCACATATTGGAGACTTTGCAGCATATGTTGTGGTAGACCAGATAGTAGAGAGTTACAGTAATCGATTCGACAAGTTACAAAGGCGTGTATTAGTATTCGCAGTTTTTGTGTGACAGGAACTTTCTGATAGTGGCCAAATTACGTAGATGATAGAAAGCTGTTTTGCAGAGTGAGTTCACCTGCTTGCTCATGGAGAGTGTATTATCAAACCATACGCCAATGTTCTTGGCTGACTCAGCCGCTATGATCAATCACTGCCTGCATAAATAGAGCTTAGCGGTGGGGGAGGCCGATGACGAGCGTTCAGCACTAACAGCTCGGTTTTGTCGTTATTAAAGCATGAGCTTGTTGGCTGTCATCCATCTATGATGTCAAGAATGCACGCTTCCACTTTCGATTTGGAGTGTCAGGTTCACCGGGGCGTAACGGCTGAAAGGACATATATATCTGGCTATCGTCAGCATAAAAATGATACGACATATCGTGCCGTTTAAGGACATCACCCAGAGGTGCTGTGTATAATAAATACAGGACAGGGCCAAGCACAGATCCTTGAGGGACGCCATAGGGGGGAAGGTCCCGACAGGTAGAGGACTCAGTGTCAACACGTACAAACTGGCTTCTCTCGCAGAGATAGGACTTAAACCATGCTAGTGCCTTTCCTTTGATCCCAAAACGGCAGCTGAGTCTTGCAAGCAGTATCTGATGGTCGACTGTGTCGAATGCAGCCGACAGATCAAGTAGTAGAAGAATGACACAGCTATTTTGTCTAGACGCAGAGAATATCATTTTGAACTTTACCAATGCTGTTTCTGTGCTATGTCCTGGCTTGTAAGCTGACTGAGTCTAGCGGGACAGTACTAGAAGAATACACAACTAATCTTTATTCCTCTTTTCAACATGGCCGACCCGAAGTTACATTCCTGCGGTCTGCGCTGACCACAGACCGCTGACCAACATCTCCCCCTTTTACAAAAAAAAAAAATGTATAACATAGTATAACCAACAAAACAAAAAAACCTTAAGGGTATGCGCTATATCGTTCGAAAATGTTCCCGTGATACTCCTGGATGATGTTTCTAAACATCTACTTGAGGTGATAGTCTTTAAATCTTTCTGGAGTTTTGACTTCCCTGCCAGATCTTGTCTGTCTGCCGAGGTGTGCGTCTCCTGTTGTTCTTTGTTGGCTTGAACCGTTGGTTCCTTTTCCGCTTGCCCGTCAACTGTGTTTGTTTTACTGATCTTTTCAGCTGGGGATGACGGGTACTGGTTGTCGTGTCTCTGCGGTGCGGGGGAATTGTGGGTGATTTCCTTGGGCGGACTAGGGTGGGCTGGTTGATTGATGTTTGGTACCGATGTTGGGTATATTCTCATCTGCCCGTGACGTGGTTTCGCCTGACTTCGTTGGCGGTCAGTCGACGGTGGCGCTGCGGGTCTCAGCTGGATTCTGTTCTTCTGATGTTGATTCCGCGTGGGGTTCGGATTGTGTATGACCTTGTTGCCTCATCTGCCTCGATAATTTCCCCATAGTTCCATGGTTTTCCTGGTGGGTTGGCCGTGGCTTGGCATATGCATAGTTGCCAATGTCGAGTGGAATTTGCTGTGCTCCTGCTGTCTTGTCATAGTACACTTTGGACTCATTTCTTTTCCTGATGATTTCCTGCTTTACAACTTGAAAGTTTGACCATGATGGAGCTAGGATTTGTTCTGAGGTAGGTAGTGTGGTTCTGGTCCGTCTCCAAAACAGGCGCTGAGCTGGTGAGTAGGTCTGACCCTGTGGGGGGTGTTTCTGTACATCAGCATCGCGTCGTGAAAGTCGTTGCCTTTTTCAACATGGATTTTGTGACCTTGACAGCTGCTTCAGCTCTACCATTGCCTTTTGAGTGGTATGGCTGAAGGACGTGGTATGCTTGAATACCAAACTTTCACTGAGAACTGTCTGTATTCCTTTGCATTATAACTGCGAACCGTTGTTCAGTGTGGACAGTTCACTGGAATCGCCATATCTTGCAAAGTGGGCCTTGGTTCTCTCCGATGATTGTCGGCAGATCAGGGTGTCTATCTAAGTTTGTCTACTTCTATCCAGTCCGAGAAGTGACAGACGGTAACTAGATAGTTCTGCGTTTTCGAGGTTCACAGATAGTCTTTGGCTAACCTATTTTCCGCATGGGCCTCTGTAGGTGCATGGGTAGAGACCTCCCATTGGTTCCTTTTCCGCTTGATTGACCGTATTGGGCACAGGTGCCACAGGATTCACACGCGTCTTGAATGGCTTTCATAATTCCTGGCCCAGAAACAGAACTTCACGTGCCATGCGTATGTTGGAATTTCCGCGCCAAAGTGGTTTGCGTGTATCTTGGAAAGCATGGTTTTGTACATTGATTGAGGGACCATTACTTGTGTTGCCTTTTGTAAATTACGCCCGTTCCTTGTACTGACAGTTCGTCCCTGTAGTTCCAGTAGGGGCGTAGTGATTCCTTCGCAATTTTATTTTGTCTTCTGGCCATTACAAGTATGATGGCCGTCTTGTAAGGCCATCAATGTGGCGTCTTTGCTTGTCTCTTCCCGTATTTGGCTCTCGGTGTTCTCTGTTAGCCTTGGGTTCTTGTCTTTGTGTGTAGCTGCCATCTCTGTGGCGGAATACTTCGAAAGATGTTACTTTTGCGGCTATGGGGTCTGGAAGGGCTGCCGAGAGAGAGTGTCGGCCAGGTAGAGGGTCGGGCCTCTCTTGTAGGTTAGCTTAAACCGATAGCGTTGCAATTTCATGATCATCCTCTGTAAGCGCGCAGGAGCCTTATTGAGGGTTTTTTCATGATGGTTTCCAGTGGCTGGTGGTCGGTGTGAACTGCTATGTCAGACTTGCCGTATAGCCACTGGTCGAATTTCTGGAAGCAGTTGCAGATAGCCAGGCACTCTTTCTCTATTTGTGAGTAGCGTTGTTCCGTAGGGTTCATACTGGAGGACGTGAAGGCCACTGGTTGGAGCTTGCCCTCGTCATTGGGTTGGAGGAGTGCTCCACCGACTGCGTATCACTGGCGTCCGTCTGTAGTACGACCGGCTTGTGGAGATTATAGTAAGCTAGGACTGGAGCTGATGAGATCAGTTGCTTTGCTTTCTTGAAGGCTTTGTCTTGTGCTTCAGACCAGTTTGAAGGAACAGCGTCCTGGGTTAGCATTCGTAGTGGTTGTATTTCTGTGCTCAGGTTTGTGCAGAATGGCGAGAGATAGTTCACCATTCCGATGAACCGAAGTAGTGCTGCCTTGTTTTGTGGTGTTGGCATCTCAGTTATGGCTGCTATCTTGTCTGGATCCGGTTTCATTCCTTCGTCAGAGATTATTGTTCCCATGAATTTTAGCTCTTTCAACTTGAACTGAAATTTCTGTGCATTGAGCTTGATGTTCTTCTGTTGACAGCGTTCCATCAAGGCGACGAGTCGTCTGTCGTGATCTTTCTCAGCTTCTGTAAAATCTTTGCCCTCTCCGAATACTAGGATGTCGTCTGCTATACATATGATGCCGTCCAGACCTTCAAGTGCGGTTAGCAGGCGCATCTGGAACTCTTCCGGGGCACTTTTAATTCCAAAGGGGAGGCGACGCCATCGGTATCGTCCGTATGATGTGTGCATAGTTGTCAGCCATGATGATTCTTCATCGAGAGGGATGTGAAGAAACCCTTCTTTTACATCAACTAGTGAGAAGCATTTCGCTGCACTTAACTTGTGAAGCTGTTCGTTTAAAAAGGCATCTGGTGTATCGGGCGATTGATAGCCTTGTTTACTGTTTGGCTTGGGTCTATACACACTCTGAATTTCTTTGGCGTTTCTCGTATGAGCTCGTTGGAGCACCAACTTGTTGGATCGGTCACCTTGGCTAGAACACCTGCCTCGACATATCGGTCTAGGGCTTCTTTCTCCTTTTCTCGTTTCGCTACGGGTATTCTGTGGATCGGCATTTGAACTGGCTGTATCTTCTCGTCCAATTGAAAGTGGACTGGTGGGCCCAGGAGCCCGAGGCCTTCAAAGCTGTCGGCGTACTGAGTAAGTATGTCTTCTTTTCTCAGGTTGCCCGGTGGGGGAAGGTTGTGGTCGGAAGCAACCCTGATCGGCGCTGAGGGTGAGGGCGAAGGTTGACACGGGTCAGTGGTGATCTCGTGTATTTGTTGTAGATGATTGCAGGTCAAAGATGTTTCTGTGTAGTGGGGCGATTGTATGCTGTTTTGAATGACATCATCGACATTTGGAGGTGACGTTTGGAATCCTGGGAGGCCTTCGGAAGTCTTGTAGGCGGTGTGGTCTACTGTCGAGGAGAGGGAATGGATCTCGTCTGCTTTTATCTTGATCAGCCCGAGAAGCTCACTGTCGCTCCCAGAGAGAAGTGCGGGCTTAGGCCAATGCAGGAGTCTGGTAGGATTTGGAAAACAAGTGTTTCGTACTTGTCAGACTTGTCGCATACTAGTTCCACTTGGCCAACTGGACTAAGTGGCTTGGAGTTTCCATAGAGGTACAGAAGATATGGAGACCGCTTGATTTCTGCATATGGTAGGACTGACTGCAGTGTGTTATAAGACATTGTGTTGCAGGTTGCTGCTGTATCTATTTGGAACTTGACCGGCTTGAACGAGGACCCTGTCGCTGAAAGTGGTAGAGTTGTGAAATAGCGCTTTCCAATGCTTTTGGAGGGGTTCTCTGTATCGATGTTGTGTACTTGTGCTTCCAGCGGCGTATGTAGTGAAACCATAGTCGTGCTCTTCTGGGTGATACATATCAGTATAGTGGACGTCTCTTGGTTGAGGGGGTCCCCGGGTACGTGGATAACCCCGCCGACCGCGCTGGTTGTAACTCCTTGTTTGTGGTCTTCCCCATGCTTGTTGTTTCCGATTGTTGGGGCCGGACGCTTGAGGTTTCTGGTCCCCCAGGCAGACTCGGGCGAAATGATCGTTGCCACCACAGTTAGTACATGTTTTGCCGTTTGCGGGGCATTCTTTCCCGGGATGCTGTCCTCTTTGGTCACCACACCAAAAACAGGTTACTGGTTCTCGTCTTAGTCTCATCTGGCTATGTCTGAGGCCCGTCCAATTGACTTCCTCTACAATCCCTTTAGCCGACGAGTCAGCTATCAGCTTGCTTGTTTGCTTCGCAGATTCTATAGCTTTCGCTTCTGATACTACATCTGTCATGGTTTTCTTTGAGTTGTCGGGCTTGATATGTGTTTTGAGCAGCTCGGTTCTCAGATGCTCTCCACTGATGCCAAAAATGAATTTGTCTCTTGATAACTCGTCATTAAGCGTTCTGTATCCACAAAGGCTGCCAGCTTGTCTCACTTTCACCTCCCACTCTTGGATTGACTCGTGTTTCGCTTGATATGACGTCCAGAACTTGAATCGATCGGTCAAAAGCGAGCTCCCTGTGGAGCCTGTATAGTGGGCTCGTAATTTCTCCATCCAGATCCATGGTTTGTTCTTCTCTTCATCTGTTATCTGCGGGTCTATTGTGTATCTAAGAACGGACAAAGCCTCGTCGGGCAGTGAGGATCGTAGGGCAGATATTTCAAGTAGAGGACTCTTGTAGTGCGCCTCGCGTGCTGTGACGGGGTCTTTGGTCAAGTCCCGATAATTTGCTTGTATACAGTAGTCATTGAAGCGAAGCTCAAAAGTTCTTGAAATTTTCACTTACGTTGCCAGCTAGCTTGAGCTCTGGTCTTTTCGGGTGCGCATCCCACGTTCTGACACCAAGTCTAGCGGACAGTACTAGAAGAATACACAACTAATCTTTATTCCTCTTTTCAACATGGCCGACCCGAAGTTACATCCTGCGGTCTGCCGCTGACCAACAGACCGCTGACCAACAACTGAAGGAGTTCATGTAGATCATTGCTAGTAAGATGGCAGTTCAGTCGATCAGCAGCAACCTTCTCAATAACCTTAGAGATGAGTCTTAGGTTAGAGATAGGTCTATAGCTGGATAGCAGCTCATTATCAAGCAGAGGCTTCTTGATCCTTGGTTCTAAAACTGCATGTTTGAGCTTCTTGGGCACCATAGCTTCGGCAAACGACAAGTTCACAATCCTTGCAATAGTAGGGAGAAGGGTGTTAATGCAGTCTTTCATGATATTGCCTGGTAATGGATCAAGCATGCACGATTTAGTGGCGGTGTTACCAAGGAGAATACTAGATAGCTCTTTAACTGTTGTAGGACTAAGAGAATGCAATTCATGTCCAGCGTGGCAGACAACTCTTTCATCATCAGAATTAAAGAATGAAGAGTCAAGGCGGTTTCTGATGGTTTCTACTTTTTCCACAAAGAAGTCAGCAAATTTGTTTGCAAGGTCAGCGGCATTATCATATTTAGGTAATTTCTTAGGTGCCTGGCGATTTAACATTTTGTCTGAACAGCAGTAAACAGGATCGCTTGATTTGACTTGTTTTCTTCAATGACTGAGGAATAGAAATTCATCTTAGATTCATAGATAAGTCTATTGACCAGATTACACTGGTCAACATACAGTTGTCTGCTGATAGTAAGTCTGTTCTTCCGCCACAGACGCTCGAATCTTCTCCTTCTCACTTTCTCAGTCTTAATCGTCTCTGTGTACCATGGCGCAGCTGGTCTGAGGGTGACAATACGCCTTTTAAGAGGTGCGTGCTGTTCTAATAATGATGATAGAGTCTCTTCATACAGGATGTTAGATCTACAACATTTCCAACGTTCGCAGCGTCTGTTAGAGATGAATTATTGATGTCCTCAACAAATTGCTCTCTATCGACGGACTTCAACTTCCGGTAGTTAATTTCCCTCCGGGGAAAACATGGCTTTCTCATGGATATCTTGCAGTGCACAGCATAGTGGTCAGAGAGTGCTGGGTCGGCGACGTATACATTGGAAATAAGACCAGGATCATCCAATCTAGTGATCACGAGGTCAAGGGTGTGGACCATTTTGATGAGTCCCCTCTTTGATGTGCTGTTTAAGATTAAAAGTGTCAAGTAAATCCAAGAATTTAAGTGCAGCAGGGTCTTTAGCGGAATCCACGTGAAAATTCAGGTCTCCACAGATTATCACTTGGTCAGGAGTAGTTAACAGTGATTCTAAGAAGCGACTAAATTCCTCGAAAAACATGCTCAGCGTGAAGCCATTCTTGGCTGATGGTGGTGGTCTGTAAACAATAACCATCTGCAGATTACGCGACGAATATTTCATTGAATATTGTGCCATCTCAAAAGATTTGTAGACCTTAGGGGCTACAGA
>MU827819.1:18622-183622 GCA_029204205.1 Desmophyllum pertusum
GGCGAATTTTCGGCGAAAATTTCGGAAGGCCTATTGTTTTAACTGCTGCGAAATTTTCGCATTGGCTTGCGAGAAATTCGAGCGAACATTTCGCGGGACCTAGCGAAAAATTGTCGTTTTGGTTTGTGTCCCCCCCCTGTCAAACTTTCGAGCGAAAAAGTTCGCAGGACACCTAGCGAAATTTGGTGCGAAATTTCGCTTAGCAGTCAACGAATAATTCGTTCTATACTTTCGAGCGAAATTTTCGCGCGTTCGAATTTTCGCTCGCCCAAAAGTAACAATATAATATAATACACTTCTCTAATTTGATAGATTAGGGGCGTACGCCAAACTTAGATTATAACGATGCGAGCGAAAGATAAAAACATATAAAAAAAAGATTGATTTCACTGACCAAGAGTGTTCCACATTATAAAAACGCTTCTCTATATATATCTGATCGCAACGAAAAACAAAACAAAAAGAGGTGAGTGAGAGACATGATATAAAATATGTTTGTTAGTTTGCTGTCCCCGGCCGTCAATTTAAAAACGGTTTGACCGTTATACATGTATTTCGGGTATACGAGCCGAAAGACACGATTAAAACTTGTTTTGTTGTTACCTTCCGAAGATGGTCACACACATTAAAAAACCACTTACCTCTAATTTGATACGAGCGGAAGACAAAACATAACGAGAGAGCGAGCGGAAATACCAATGATATAAAACGATGTTTGTTGTTACCGTCCGAAAAGTCACCACACATTAAATTAAACACTTACTAACCTAATTTGAATCGAGTGAAAGACAAAACATAACAAAGCGAGCGAAGACATGAATAAAACAATTGTTTAGTTCTTACCGTCGGAAGCAGTCCATTAAAACACTTTTGTTGTTGTTACAGTCGTCGAAAATCACCTTTTATAAACACTAATTTAAAATAAAATACGCGCGGACATTTTGCTACATTGGTCTCTCAAAATATCCGCGCGTATTATGTGTTTAAACCATCGAATAATTATAAGGTGTATAATACTACTGGTGTTTGATGTAAGAATTCGACCAATCAATAAGCGAAGCGAGTCGAAGAAAGACACGACTAATTCAACTGTTTGTTGTTACTGTCCCGAAGAGTCCAAATTAAAACACTTCTCTTAAATTTGTAATCAAGCGAAAGACAAAACATAACGAGCGAGCGAAGAGCGAATTAAGATTCACTGATATAAAACAATGTTTGTCGTTATTGTACCGTAAAGAGTCAAATTAAAACACTTTTGTAATCAAGGCGAAAAGACAAAAAACATGAACTGAGGCGAGCAAAGACACGATACTGAAACCAATGTTTGTTTTTACGAGCGAACGAAAGACAAAACATAATACGAGCGAGCGAAGCTAGACAGCGATAGGGGTCCAGCCCCCCAAGCCGCTTACGTTCATTCGTGAAAGCCACGCGGGCGGCAAATGATAAAACAGTTTTTACGTGTAAAACAGCCTTCATTCCCTTTTGTAATTACATGTTACTTAATTTCCACTTTGGTTTTTCGCTTGTTCGAGTTTTCAATAGGTTCGAAATTTCAGGGGGGGGGGGACATTTGCAACTGCGACCAAATCCACGAAATTTCGCTTCCTCGAATTTTCGCTAGTTCGAAAATCCGCGCGAATTTCGCGGTCCGCCGATAATTTTCGCTCGGTTCGAAAATTCGCGAATTTCGCATCTTCGATTTATTATTCGTGATTACGAAATTTCGTTTGTCTATCAACGAAATCTCGTCTCGAAATTTCGTCTCGAATTTCGTTTTCGAAGCGATTCGATTAATCCGCGGCGAAATTTCGCCCAAATTTCGCCGAAATTTCGCGAGAACAATTAACGAATGTCGTCGAAATACGTTTGCATTACTTTGCACAGTACTGTATGTTCGATGTTTGGAATTGAATAAGATAGTTAGCGGGTTGCAATCAGTAAATAGAAAGAAATAGCGACGGTCTACATCTACACGGTCTACAGAGAATAATAGTAGGAAATTAAGATATTATTGTTATTTAAATGGTGTAGACCGTAGACCGTGTAGATCGTCTCGAGTTTCATTTCGAGCTCAATGTCACGCCAGGATCTGGAGATAAAAGAAAAGTAGGCCAGTGAAAGTAGTCCGATAAAAACTAAAGATATGGCGTGCAAACCACACTTCATTAGGATTGAAAGACCAAAGAAAATGTTACTTTGGGTTCTTTTGAGAACGAACCAGACACTGATCAGTTCAAAAAACAAAAACAAATTAAACAAGATCATATTCGGGTAACAATAGATTGCGAAATTTAAAATATATCCCGCGGTGATTTACAGAACAGAAGATAACTTCTACACGGACAGGCTTGATGCCGATAAAATGTTAAATCATTGTAATCGGACTTAGCTGTATGTCTATTCGCAGAGTTTAAGCAAATGCGGGGATGCGCATAGAGCCGGTTTTCGCTTCGCCAAAGTGAGCAATGAATGCGAAGGAAACAGTCGCATTGCTTAAAAAAACAGCCTTCATATATCCTCTCTGAAGAGTAAAGATGAATACCAAATGTCGCTCAGTACGGAAGAAATTGGCATTAACCTAGATCAGACAATGCTATGCAAAATGGTTGAGACACTCCTCGAAAAAACGATCTTCTTTGCCTTTCTAATTTTTTTTCCCCCCTTGAGGTGTTAAGTTATTTCTTTTGACCCCCCTCCCCCCATTACAATGTTGTAACCGAAAAATTGGAACGTAAATTTGACGTGAAAACACATTGATAGGGGGGAAGGGGATGTCCAACATAAAAAATCAATAATGTTTTAAAGGGCGAGAAATCATGAGAGTGTCTCAAGTATTTCTGCATAGCATTGTCCGAAAACACCTTTCCTTTCCTTTCAACACAGTAGACAACGAGCAGGACAATTTCAAAATACACACTTGGATAAACAAAATCGATTGTTTAGAGTTCATTTAAGCTCGAAAACTAGCTTTCCTGTGGAACATTTCAAGAATGAAAAGATGTCTTATGATGGCCGTTTATAGCTCACGCGCTGTTGTCGTCACATGAATGGAATTAAATCTGGCGTCGATACGAGACCCGAAAATGTCCGCTTTTCCTCACTGAAAAATAAATTTTAACCCGATAAATTGATCTGATAGTACTATGTTTCGATGTTTGGAATTGAATAAGATAGTTAGCGGGTTGCAATCAGTAAATAGAAAGAAATAGCGACGGTCTACATCTACACGGTCTACAGAGAATAATAGTAGGAAATTAAGATATTATTGTTATTTAAATGGTGTAGACCGTAGACCGTGTAGATCGTCTCGAGTTTCATTTCGAGCTCAATGTCACGCCAGGATCTGGAGATAAAAGAAAGTAGGCCAGTGAAAGTAGTCCGATAAAAACTAAAGATATGGCGTGCAAACCACACTTCAATTAGGATTGAAAGACCAAAGAAAATGTTACTTTGGGTTCTTTTGAGAACGAAACAAGACACTGATCAGTTCAAAAAACAAAACAAATTAAACAAGATCATATTCGGGTAACAATAGATTGCGAAATTTAAAATATATCCCGCGGTGATTTACAGAACAGAAGATAAACTTCTACAGGACAGGCTTGATGCCGATAAAATGTTAAATCATTGTAATCGGACTTAGCTGTATGTCTATTCGCAGAGTTTAAGCAAATGCGGGGATGCGCATAGAGCCGGTTTTCGCTTCGCCAAAGTGAGCAATGAATGCGAAGGAAACAGTCGCATTGCTTAAAAAAACAGCCTTCATATATCCTCTCTGAAGAGTAAAGATGAATACCAAATGTCGCTCAGTACGGAAGAAATTGGCATTAACCTAGATCAGACAATGCTATGCAAAATGGTTGAGACACTCCTCGAAAAAACGATCTTCTTTGCCTTTCTAATTTTTTTCCTCCCTTGAGGTGTTAAGTTATTTCTTTTGACCCCCCTCCCCCCATTACAATGTTGTAACCGAAAAATTGGAACGTAAATTTGACGTGAAAACAACATTGATAGGGGGGAAGGGGATGTCAAACATAAAAAATCAATAATGTTTAAAAGGCGAGAAATCATGAGAGTGTCTCAACTATTTCTGCATAGCATTGTAGCCTCTTATTTGAAACGTCGAGAAACTTCCTCATTAGAAAAAATCTTATGGTTTTTGGCTTTCAGTTTGTGCAAATCTGGCTACAAAGTTGGCCCCAAAGTTTATCTTTAGTATTATAGATAATCTGATGGCAGTTTTGGAAAGAAAACATAAGAAATTCAAAACAGTGTGAGACAAGATTGAAATATCTGAATTCATTGAAAATATACAAGGTTTAAAATTTTGAATTTTCCGCCATCAGTGGTACATGTACTAAAAATTGCTCAAAATGATGGGAAATTCAAAATTTTAAACGTTGTATATTTTGATTGAATTCAGTTCATGATTTCAATAATTTGTTTTCAATAATTTGTTTTGTTTTCTTTAAAAACTAGTAGACCTGTATATATATAATGTCCGTGAATCATTCCATAGCTATTTCCAACGTTATAACATAGAGGGCAAAATTACTGAATGCTGATTGGCTGAGACAGAGGGCATTTTTCATTAATTTTGGTTTGCCCGGGGCAAAATTACTTGATCCTGATTGGACGAGCGGCACTGTTGGCTTCTTGACGGCGGGATTTTGAGCAGAATTTCAAACACAGCGCTCGCTTGTACGTTACTTCAGTTTTCCCGAGTTATTTGATGAAAAAGGAACGGAAACTGGGTGATAGCTTGAAACGAATTCCGAAAGCTGAATCTCAGGGTTTCACTCGAAACAACAGAAGATTATTTCAGTTGAAAACTAGAAACTTGCATCAGCTAGATACTTGGCGAGTTTGCGACGAAATTCATTCATGGCTGCCAGCTGACTTCTTCGCTTCACCTCTGTTAAATACGGGCTTCATCACGTGCAACCCAGAGTATAAAAGATCACACTCAGAGTTTGTTAAAAGAAGGAAGAAGGTCAAATTTAACAGGAGAAGTTACCTCTACAAGTTTGTTTGGACTCGTCGTTTGCTGTTTTATCGATGTAGGATTGACATGTCAAGCAGCTCGCAGAGGAAAGCTTCAAAATATACAGGTGAATAAAATTACGTTTTACTTGGCTTGAGTGTAAGCTTGTTATTTTTTTATTTTCACGACTTGCATTTTTCTCTTAAGATTTACATAACAGTCAACGTTACCCTGTTCTGAACGGGGTTTGGGTTTGCTTGATCTTGCTGTGATTTAGCCTCCTACGCAGATTGCGTGACGAACCCAAAGAGCGTCTGCGTAGGAGGCTAGATGTGATTCTGTGTGATTTTAAAGGAAGGAATATTTTCGTTCCGCCGGCTGTATTCAGCTTCGCGGCGCCTTGAAGGTTTTCCGAAAATTTTGCCCTCTATGTCATAAACAAGTAATCGCATGTTTCCTCGTAAAATTAAGGATTAATATCACTTGCGTTTTCAGAAGTTGCAGAAATTGCCCTTTTCGCTGCGCGACTCGGGCAATTTCTGCACTTTCTGAAAACACGCGTGATATTAATCCTTAATTTTACTCGGGCCCCATGCGATTACCTGTTGGTGGTTTTCATCAACGTCACGAAAACTGTATAGAATATTAACGGGTCAAAGAGCAGGCAGAAATAAACGTTTTGTCCAAATTATAGCTTTGTAGCGTTTTTCATAACCGTGTTATTACCAAACGAATTTTTAGAAAATTACAGTATTTAGTATGCCGCCGCCATGTTTGTGCCCTTCAGAGGGGCACAAATATGGCCGCCATAAAATTGCACAAGAAGTAGAGTAGATTATATCGTCAATATCATTAGCTTTCACTTCAAACCTGTTTAGACATCACTTCTAAATTATTATCACTTCTAAAAATTTAAAAATGTCATAAAAATACCCGTTTTTGTGACAGTTCAGACATACGTTCATCCGGGACTTTACAAATTTCAAAATGCTCTAATTCCAAAACGAAGCACTGGATCAATTCCAAACTTTGCATAGAGATTAATGATTTTCATGTCTAGAATATATAAAAAGAATAGCTTTGTAGGATTGACAGTTTAGATTTTAGAATTTTGATGACGTCAGATGAAAACAAAGAATATTAATACTAATATCTTAATAAGTAATGTAACGAGGGGGCCTAATATTATAAGCCTTATGTAGTATATAAGCGGCCGAGTGCTTTTATTTGTTTCAACATCTTTGGATACCACGATGAAACCCGAAGCACGAGTTTTTTAGATTGCTTCTCAAACAAATGCTTTAAAAAGAAAGCACTAATTAGTAGTAGTTGACCCGCATCTTGATATCCAATAAAATTGCATATGAAGATCACTAGTGAACTTCATCTGTCATTTAATTGGATATCCAGAATCATGCACGTGACAAACGTTCCCGCCACATGGTCTTCACCGGTTATCAGTTATCAAACCTCATACACGTGACGAAATGCGTGGCTTCTCATAAGTTAATTAGCTCATGAATTATTAATGAGTTTGAGAAGGTTTCTTCGTAGGCCCTCTCGCGACCTCCTGTATTAGTTAATTAATTTTTCTATTATTATTGTAATTGTTTTTATTTTTGTGTGGCAGGCTACAAAAGGCTACAAAACGGTTCTGTTTTAAAATTATTGTGGCTTATTTTTCATCAGCTTTTTCATTAGTACTAAAATTCATTTTCGCGCCAACTTTGTGACGTCACTTTCCCGCAAAATGTGCAAAAAAAAAAAAAAAGAAAAGGAAGAAACACAACATAGGATTTGGATACGGGAGGTCTCAAGTTGTCAAATAAAAAATAGTTTACACAACACAATGCGAGGGCTGATATATTTAGTGTCTCACATAACCGTCTTTTGGGAGACTGGCGATCAGACGGAATAACGTTTTGATCGCAACCACAAACTGAAGTAAAAAAATATGTAGCGACGCCAGGGGGTGGTCTCGAAGATTATGCCAACCGTGCATGTGACAAACGCGGCTAACACGCGTTTCGGACAAGCGAGCAAATTGACGAAGCGAGACACTTTAAACGAGAGGTCAATCTGTTTTGTTTATGGAGAAATGTCTTCCTTTTCTGACTTTTCTTAGTAAACCATCAGTTAATTCTTTATATCGTCGACCAATGCAAGGGAACCGATCAACCGACCGTTAAAGGCGCTAAAGAGTGTTACTCGACGTCGAGACGGTCAATGAAATACCGTTTCCGAGAAAACAAATTAAACATGTATAATTGATAAATACAGTCTGCTTGATATGCATCATGCTGCATATGATTTCGTATTATTATCTGTCATATATACTCGGTATAAGGAGGTTTGAGTAAATTATACTCCTGTGTAATTAATTCCACAGCAACTAGACTGAAATCGACGACTATCCAATAGTACCAGTGAGGTTTCATTTCCGCCAGTCTTCCAAGAAGGAAAAAGTTCGCTTGTTTTTGCGTATTACACATCGTGATGGCATTTCCGTTCACAGTATTCTACTTACACATAACTGAGGCAAGATGGCAATACAGGGTAACTTTTCAGAACTTAGTTTGAGCCTGAGGTATCATCAGTGTATCATTACAAAACTTATTCGCGCAATAAATCGTTTGTTAGCTAGCTTGAATACAGGAACGCACCGATATGCTTTTAGAATATTAAAAGGTCAGACAACTTAAAAGTTAACCTTGCATAATTAGAAAGCTTTAGAACCGACGCCGCGATATCATTAGACAACACTAAATGAATCTAGCAATCGAAATCGTAGTCTAGTTCGAACGAGAACTGTGAAATCAGATTTCCGATTTCTGTTCTTCAGGTAACAGTAGACAGTCAATTACTGAATCACAATTGCATGGCAATAGCTATTAACGTCAACGAAGATTATAGACGAGGTATCTCTAGGCTCTGCTTATAAACATGTTATTAATATTGTGTGCTTGGTCTGCATGGTCTTTCGTGACTGATGCAGGCCTATATAATATCTAGCCGCTGCAAAAAACTAATTCACTAAGTTTAAATACTCAGTATCCAATTAGCCATTCCGAATGAAATGATACAATGAACTTACCTCAAATTTATGAAGCCGCTATGCTAACCTTTCCGACTTCTCAGACTTCCGTTGTCTTTTGGGATCTTCTCAGTGAGCTAAGAATCAAGGAGCACAGTTTGAGGCGATATATTAATTATATATACCGGTTTATAAGTCAATCAGTAGTATTATTCGATGGTACGGTGGCTGGCGACAAGACCACTGAGCGTGACAAGGACTGATACACTGGAACAATTTAAATAATTTTGGTGCTGTCTGCGGTGATGTCATCAGAATAGCGATATTTCTCGTTACGTCACCTATTGTTATTAATGTGCCAACCAGAGCAACCTCGTTCCCAGGCTCTATCTCCTTTTCCTCCCTTGTCGTTGAGAAGAGAGACCCTGGATGAGGCTTGTCACGTGACTATGCGGTTACAACAATACCGCAGGGAGGGTGGGTCTTTGAGGCCGTTTTGTCAAGGTGAACAATAACTACTAACCAGGGGATCGAAGGGGCAAATCGAGCTTGGTTCAAAATGGAACAGCCTTTGCTTTCTGCTGGTTTATACGGCAATATTATGTTAAAAGTGAAACAGGCTATTTGAATGGAACGTTTGTTTTTATTCTGTACAACTTCATGACATGAACATGTATACGTGACGGATATTTTCGAGCCACAAAAGCAGCGGCGCGAAACTTATTATATTACGAGAACGGTCAGTATAAAATGCAGACTGCGGCTGCAGACTGCAGACTGCAGACTGGGTATAAAATGCAGACTAGGTATGAAATGCAGACTGCAGATTGCAGACTGGGTATAAAATGCAAACTGATACCAAAACTGTCAATTCGTGTTATTCGCTGCATTTTATACCTAGTCTGCATTTTATACCCAGTCTGCAGTCTGCAATCTGCAGTCTGCATTTTATACTGACCGATTAGGAGAATGGAAAATTCGCCTTGCGAACACAAATTCTAAGTATATAATCAGAATATAAGTAGACAGGTTCATGATCGTAAAGCTAAACGAGGTTGTAAACCAGACACCTCGGTCTCAAACCAACTTTGAAAACAATAATAATGGCTCCGTCAATTCCAAGCCCGCTCATCCCCCCCCCCCCCCCCCCCCCGGCATTTGTCGGGCATTTGTCATTTTTTTGCCCCACCCTAGCTAGGAATAGAAAAGTTGTAAAATGCCCGATAAATGGGGGGGGGGGGGGGGGGGGGGATGGTCGGGCTTGGAATTGACGGAGCCATAAGCTTGGCGAGCTCGTTCACTGAACTGAACCTATGAACTCCGGTAAATTAAATTAAAACACAACGGCATTTATTTAAAAATTCATTTGGAGCGAAATCAGGAGCAAAATAGTCCAAATTTTAGGATAAAAGAATAGCTTACTATTTTCTCTAACTGATTCTGTCGTTAGTTTGACCGTAATATAGTTTTCTTGTGTCAACAATCTACAACAACAACCGCTCGAAGCCGCCCGCCGGCGGTTCCTTGAAAATCAACAACCTTGTACGGCAGAATGACAAACGGACTGTACGAAGGAATTTTTTTCCATCTGCAGTTTTTGCAGTGAATACAATTTAACGATCACTTAAACTCATTACCTTAAAGCTGTTCACATATCGAAATGATCGGCTTTCTTCCTTGGACAAAATTCTGTTGTAAAACGTCCGACGTAGTTGTGTAGTTCTGAGAATTACGCAAGCGGTTTCCGAGAAAAGATTATTGCAGTGATCTTCGCAAATGGCCTGGCAAAGCCTGTAGAAGCTTGAATAATCGCATGTAAGCTTATGTACAAACTTTTTTGGTGCTTGCTTTTTCTTGCGAGTTGTTTGAAGACCTGCTGCATCTGCGAGTTTGGACTCAGAGTCAACGCTCTCACCATCGCATGGTAGATTTCTCACAGCAACAACTCTAACATTCTTATTGAACGTAAAAGCTATATTAAGTATCTTGGTATATATATTGATGAATGAATGAGTGAATGAGAACTTTATTAAAGTGTCAAAAAACCTTGTAGCCTAGTAATAAAAGTTGTGTAATACGGCAGGGTATTTTTACGAGTCAGTTTTTATTTTTTCGAGCCTTTAGGCGAGAAAAAATAAAAACTGACGAGTAAAAATGCCCAGCCGTATTACACAACTTTCCGCTGAATAAATTGTTTATTATACGATATAATATATTTCCTAAAATATAGGCTTTCAACAGTGTTTTCCGTAGCGCGCGGTCAGGGGGACTGAGACCCGTTGAATACGTACGGTCTAAAACGTCATGTCGTATAATAATAAGACTTATACTGCGAGTTATACTGAGACTTGCTGGCTGCGAGTTATACTGCGAGTTATACTGAGACTTTACTGCGAGTTATATTGCGAGTTATACTGCGACTTATACTGCGAGTTATACATATGACGGATTTGTTTGCCCTATGGTCGCTTCGGAAGAAACGGTCAAACTCAAGTATTAAAACAAACGAAACGAAACAAATACGATTTTTGTACTTTAGACATGATGTTTGACTTCTGTGGAGAAAATGAAATAAATTCATTTTCCGCCGAAAATTGACCGGTCGGTTTCTACACGGACTGCCTCTTAAATTGCCCAAGAACAGAACACAGCGACCCCAGCCATGGCTCCAACCCAGATCGCTAGATCCAGAATCCAGCGCGCTGACCATTAGGCCGAAGAGAAGAGGGCGACTACTCACAGTCTAATGTATGAAAAATCATACCAATGCCCTGCAAATGGGTGGGTGCGAAAGCTGTAACACTAGACAAAGTAAAGTAAACTTTATTTTCACAGGGTGGCCCATTCAGCTCGAACGCTGTTATCCAGAGGTGCCCTGCATCTAAAAAAACTACATTACATTAACAATTTAAGAAGCTAAAACATAAAAATCTACGTACAATTTTAAAGAATCTAAAAAATGCATTGCTAAAAATAAGTTACGATAAAACTAAGTTATTTGCTAGGAGGAAGAAAGTCTGTATATTGTCGGGGATCTCAATATATTTTTTGGCACCACTGATTATAAATGTGTTTTTTTCTTTTCACAAATTAAGCTTAACCTTTGGGAGAATATATTGCCTATTGTTGTGCCTGCTAAAATAACTATGTACATTGTTAAATCTAAAAAAGTATGCTGGAAAATATCCCGGAACTAAGGAAGGAAGGCAAAGAAAAACACGTTTAGCCTTGTGGTAGGCACACCTATACTTAAAGGAGTTGACCAGTGTAAATATTCCATTGCCTCGAATTAAGGAGCGTAAACAACACATGCTTATCCTGGTATTATTGCAGCAGATGGATTACTTAAGACTAAGGTCAACTAAGTACACATTGGAACTACACTAAAACCGTTCATACACTGACTAGGCAATGTTTCTTGCAACCTGTCTTGCAATAGGCGATTTTCGAGTTGCCTTTTGCCTCTGTTTCAAAACGAGTCCTGGTGCACAGCCTTTCATATGGAAATGAGTTTTACCTGCACGTTTATTGTCATTTCCATGTGAAAGGTTGTGCACCAAGGACTCGTTTGAAACAGAGTCAAAAGTTAACTCAAAAATGGCCTATTTTATTGCGCCATTACGAGACAAGTTGCACAACCGTGTATTGAAACATCGCTTACACAATGGTTACGACAATTAGAGTTTGACTCGACTGCACACAACGCATGCAGCAACGACAACGTTGGGAGACATCAGTGTTCATTTCAGGGTGTGTCACATAAGGCAATTCCTGCAACTTGTGCCACAACAAAATTGCGAGACAACTGACACGAACAATTGCCTAGTATAATAGCGCCTTAAATGCAAAAGTCACTTGTGTCAGTCACAGCAAAATGTTTGCGCCAGATCTTTGCGTTTTACCCACGGATGACACAAGGCGTCATATAAGACCTTGTAATTTGCAGCTAAGCCTTCCTTCTCTTTCCAGTGCAGTAGCATTTGATATGGCTTTTCAGCGTATTCCTCGTGTTCCTTATGAAACGCTGTTAGCTTTGAATCATCAATGTTTAGACGACGTCCGAGTGGCTTCCAGGCCTCAGCGATTTTCTGTGAAATACTCTCTAAATCTTCTCGACTGGGAATTCCTTTTTTGACTGCAATCATAAAGTGAGCAAATCATGTTTGATCGAAGTTTGGGAAGTGTTAAATATGTTAATTTAGTCGCAGCTCTGCTTTGGTTCTGGTTGTAAGAGTGGTTCTCGGTACATCCTGCTTAGTTCTCTCTGACATTATTTTTCCCAACTTAGTTATATACATGTAATATTTTACTAAAGTCGATAAAGGGAAACGGTTAAGAAGCCCAACAAAGTTCATTGTTCCATGTTTTGGTTCGCTTTTTGGCCTTGACCGTGCACAAAACACAATAATGTTTGAGTTTATAAATGTTTCGGTTACGTAATTGAACCATAGTGTGGGAGCCCACGGCCGTGCACAATCTTTTGTTTTAGGCCTTCCAACACAACATGCAAATCTTGGCTTCTTTGGTTTGCTTCTTTGAAGTTTGCTGGGCTTCATATCCATTTCCCTCTATTAACTATGATCTTACGGTCGTTATCCAGATAAAATAACGAAGAGTTTTCATAGTGAACACATGCGATACGAAAGGTTTCAAAGCTTGGCAGATAGCAACACAAACTTATGTTTTATGTTTTCCAGCCGGGTTGCAAAGCAAAACCCTGGCAGCTGAAAGAGTTCACAAACTAAACTGGCCAAAAGTTAATTCTTAGGTTAAGAGCAGTAATGAAAGACTATCGTGCTAAAGCACTTTTTTCACAAAGGCATGTACGTGAATAGCATACAGCTGATTGGCTTTGAAATGAAATGAAATCGTTAGCGAAATACGCTCGAACATCTCTTCGTTTTCGTTAATGTCAGATCTCCCTATACACAACCTTGAATTGAGATAGATTGATATATTTACCCCTATTTACCCAGGGTGGCCCACTATGCAACTAGCTACAAGCTGGTATCCAGAAGGGCCAGACATAAGCTAAAATCTGTCAACAATATATAATATATGAAAGTATAAATAATAATAGATTGGTAAAGGCGTGTTTACTGTTCTAGAAATAAACACTGAAGACCGAACAACAAATCCAGATGAAATCGTACCTGTCATGGGGCATGGAGACTCTACCCAGGGTTCGTCTGCTGCCATCTGCTCATCTGCAGGTTCAAATATGTCACTTATTTCTCAAGAAATTATTTCAAAGATTTCAGTAAGCCACGTACATGTAGACATAAATATATAAAAAGTATAAAAGCAAATAGTCCTAATTATATTAGTTAAATATATTTCCCTGGAAAAAGCGTCGTTTAATGTTCAACCTTATTTTGGACAAACCGGATCACTATAAATAAACAGAACCGAAAAACATGATAACAAATCCAGATGAAATCATACCTGTAACGTCTTCATTCATAGGGCATGCAAACTCTTCTCTTGGAACCCGCTCATCTGCTGGTTCACCTGTAAATTAATGTCACACAACCAATAAATTATTTCAAATATTTCAGTCGTATAGACAAGTACATGTAAACTGTGTTTGTGTTAAACAAAATGATACCACAAAGAAATGTCTACCTTGGAATTCAAACCGGGTTGTCCCCCTGGGGAACGAGCGAAAGGTTTTAACAGTATATGATTATGCCAAATCATATACATCATTAGTAAAACTCTACTAGTATACTAATGCAAATGAGACAATCTGATTGGCTGAGCTACTCGTACACTATCAGCCATTAGTGTGCAGTGGCTGGAGGTCGTCTACAAAATTGCCGTTTCTTTTCGTTTCTATGTAGTTCCGGTGGATGATTTAGAGTTAATACTAGACAATTGTTATGATTTTTACTAAAACAATTAGTCATTCCAGTGCTTACACATGGATGCCATTGTACGAGGCCTTATATCATTTGATAGAAAAACGTACCGGTAAAGTGGTGGTCATGGGTTTAAATCCCGACTATATTCTTCACAAATATTGCTCAAACTGGAAACACAACGTTCATTTCCTCGCTTTAAATAGACCCTTCCACGGGTTTTTTTTACAACTTTTGTTATTGGCCATTAAGCAAAAATCTATCGACAGTGCACCTTGAAATTAGTAAATTGGCCAAATTTTAGATGAATATCTTGTAAATTTTACAGACGTTTATATGCTGGGGGACCAAACTTGCCCCCTTGCATACGAACATCTGTAAAATTTCCCGACTTTGTAAAACCATGTTTTCGCTATTTTGCAAGATATCACTCTCAAACGTGGCCAGTTTACTAATTTTACTATTATTTCAAGGTGCTCTTTCCAGCAGGATCTATTGATCCGCGGTATATGATTCCAATCATACATCACTTGCCTGTCTTCTCACAATTGACCAACTAAGACAATCTGAATGAGAACCCGATAATGGAGTTAGCCAACGAGTCCTATTACCTTTATAGTTGGACCAACTTTGGAAAACGTTGGCATCGCACAAAATATTTTCCACAAGGGAGGCTGCCATAGCACTTGCAAAGGACATCCACTCCTCGGATTCACATCCAGTACCATCTGCATACCCTGATACCCCCTTAATGACAACCCATTCCATCTTCATGTCATATGACGCCACATAAACCCCTAAAGTAGAAGAGCATAAAATGATTACTATGTGCGCATACAATGTGATATATAGATTTTTGTGAGAAAAAACACCGTGGCATGTTTTAATGGTTTATACACGCATGTTGTGAAATAAAACGACGCAAAAAAAACAAAAACTTCACCCTATAGTTTGCAGAAGAATACACCTCGATTACGTAATATGTACTGCACACACTAGTACTGCAGGTAAATGCCTCAAGTGTTGGTAGTTGATGTCGTGCGAAAATGATAAAGACACTGGTTATCCAAGTGCATTCTATCATGATTGAAGGGTCAAGTGCAGAAAATGCCTATCTGCATTTTTAGGCTGTTTTGGTATGGGAGAATTATTCAAATCACTCAAATAACAACATATTTATATTTTAAAGACACAAATTTGATGATTTGTTGCATTTATGTTTATCAAGAAAAGTGACATTTGGAAAATAGCCAAAAACAGATAGGACCTTACTGTACTCGACCCTTCAATTGTTGAATCCATCTATAAACTGCTTTTTAACATGCTGTGAAGTTCTAAGTACTCTACTGTAAAATCCTAAACGATGTTCTCGTTTCTCAAGCTAAAGAGCTAATATAAAAACGATTAAAATCTGACCTTCGCCCTCCATTTCAATGGCTATTGCTTCTGGGTAGAGCTTAACCAGTTCCTCACAACGCAATTTGTCACGAACTTTCTCTGGGCCACTCAAATACTCGCCGTCACAACGAACTTGTATTTCGCGCGCGGATGGGTTTACTAAAGGCGCCTTCCAGCCATCGGCTGCATGTTTAATAAGATGGGAAACATCTCTGCTCACAGGAACTCGTGTTGCAGCATTCTTGGCACTTTTGGGGGCATATTGAGTTAACTTTGCAGAAACAACCACGTCGCCTAACTCGGTTTTACTGCGCTGTAGCCCGTGACAGAATCCCACAGAAAATACAGCCTTGGGCCTTAGTTTGGTGACTGCGTTTTTTTACAACAAGTACAGACCCACCGGGGACGGTTGAACCTTCAGAGCATCTGATAAGTGCGACTCTTAATTTCGAGGATTGATCCTCACCCATCTCCCCAAAGTACACGTGACCAAGGACGTTGGTATAGCTTTTGAAGGAGTTCTTTAAGAAATGATAACAACTTAAAAACTCGCAATCCTCCACGGTCAGTAAAAGAATGTCCACAGGAAGTGTAACACGTCTCCAAGGTTTTGACGTTCTGGAAAGATCGCTGCGTTTTGGAAGAGTGATGCTTAGAGGTGGTGGATTACCCATCATTGCCATCAGTGATCAGTGGTGAACTGCTTTTCATATATATTTATTACCTACAGCTCTTGGTATTTGCTGCACATGGCTTTAACAATATGCCAACAGGCGGTAACTAAACGTGAGGGAAAAAAACATACATAAGCAAGCGAAAACTCCCCCATCAAAACACCCCCCCCCCCCGGTACTGTCGTGGGGGGTATGACTTTGGATGTAAATCGGAGGGTTAAACAGTGACGCTGCTAAGCAATACGATGTACGCTTATAGCCCAATAATGATCGAATAATGAAGTCAGAACATTCAGAGGTATTCACAAGTGTCCTCGCTACATTTGTATTCTTAATTGGATAATAGCAATCGGAAAAAAGAGCTGGGCTGGCACTTCTACAAAGACTGATGTATTAAAAGCGGCACTAATGTACATTCAGTCGAGACAACACAGCAACTCACAAGTCAATATTAATGGAAATTAAAGTTCATTTAATATGACGAGGGGGGGGGGGGGGGGGGGGGGGGGGGGAGAAGAGATGAAGATGTTGAAATTGGAAGCAAGAAATTCTCGCAACCCCTCTTGCTAGCATTTCAATTTTTAGGCTGCCCCTCCCTGGTAGCAAGGAAAATTTTCAGAGCATTCATTTTGAATAATATTGTACAAAATTTGAAAAGGATGCATGGAAGGATAATAAGCTAGAGTGTAATAATTACTGAGACTATGCATGTAGAATATGCATACCCCCCCCCCCCCCCCCCCCCCCCCCCCCCCCCCCTTGTAACCCCAAAATGTTTTCAGAGCCCCCAATTCTTTGAGGTGTCCAGAAAATTACCAAGCCCCCCTCTCTCCCCCCTTTAATATCTTCATCCCCACTTGTCATATTAAATAAACTTTCCCTAAGCACTCTGCTAAGCACTCAAACACAAAACTTGTATTTTCACTCATAAAATGTTCTTACAAAAAGTTCTTACAACCTCTTCAATTTAAGCTGTTCATTTTATTGACTCTCATAGTTCACATTACACTCACTCCCACTCAACTCAGTGCACCAATCACTATCCATAAGATACACTAGTATTCTAATTTACAGAATTATTGCCAAATGAGTATGTGAAATAATATCTAGTATATATATTTTTCTTAAAAATAAGTAATAATAAGCCCCTAATTAAAGTTACATTTCAGAGTCACCATGCTCGTTTTTGAGTTATCAGCACTTAAAGCTAAAATTAAGGGTGGTTTATACAGGTTATACTGTTGCTATGGTAACCTTTTATGTTGAGCAGATGATAATAACTTGTTTACCAATAATTGAGCATTGATACTAATATTTTAACATCAACTGATGTAGGTTGGCAGTAGCTGGCGATCAATCAAAGCACAAGGGCTGTAAACAGTTACCAGCAACCCCAATTGTCCTCACCATAACAATGCATTATATTATCAAGAATACAGGTCACGAGCTCGAAATTAAGGAAATGATCACCAATGATGAGATGCACTGATATTTAAACAAGTTCTCCCCACAAGTTCTATGAGAAATGCGTGGAGACCAGTAAGGAGATTTTGTCTGTTGACAATAGGGCTTTACACTGTAAAGCTATAGTTTTAGCTTCTAAAGCAGATGGACACAGTCACTGATGTGGTATGTACTACACTATTACGATAAAACACCCTTCTTCCATCCTTTACAATTCAGTTGATTATGCTAGCGATCGCGTTGAAGTAACGTTGAACACATCAAGATCGAATATATAAGCGGGAGAAGCGTTGTGTGACACGGCTGCGAAGGAGACTCGTACGTGGTATGAGGAATGAAAATCGGTTCGAGAAATCGGGAGTTCGAAATATCGGGGGTAAAATTACAGTGAAACAAATCCAAAGGAAACCACTTTTGGTTCGAGTTATCGTGATGTTTGAGAAATTGAGGGTTCCACTCATCCGAGAAATCGTAATTCCACTGTATAAATAAACGGCGGTTATCAAACGAAATGTTCTGGGTTGTTTTCACTCCGGCGCGTCCGAAGCCTGTGTTTCGATTGGAAGTAAAGCCGTATTCAAAAGGAGTGAGACCTATACCATATCACCATCTAAGGGAGACCGATAAACCCGCAACGTGACGGGAAATATGATACAGTCGAACCTCCTTGGGGCCGAAATATCTGGCCGTTGTAGAGAGGTGGCCGTTGTAGGGAGGTTTCAATAAGAGTAAAGTGTATGGATCAGTGCATGGTCGGGACGAAAAATCCTGGCTGTTGTAGAGAGGTTACGTGGCCGTTAGTGGAGGTTCGACTGTATGTATATGGCTTGAAAAAATTGAAACTACACACAGCTGTTGAAGGCGGAAGTTGGAATGTTAGAACTGACACGCATCGGATTTTTACTTTTCATTTCGCTGCTTTGGCAACATAAAATGGCTAAAAATATAAACCCCGAGTTACTAATGAGATCATTCTATGGTCTAGAGCATTAAAAAGTAATGAACATACCTGTTATTCCGCGTTCTTATGCGAAATAGATGATGTTATATCTGTTCATGATTTTTATGCCGATCGAGTTCGGGAGAACAAGACAGTTTAGGACTGGGTCGAGTCTAATGGAAATATCGGAAAAACTGGACTTGAATCTGTGGAGCTACGGAACGAGAGACCCACAGTGCAATGTGAGCTACAATAATTAATTTAATGCTTGGGAAGTGAACTGATAAGCCCCGGGATTACATTTGTCCTAAATGAAGCTAGAATGAACTAACAATGTAAAAGTTAATGAAAAAAGTTAAAAAAAATACATTAAAAAAGCCGGAAATTCAAAATTTGGGAAAACATGCCGGTCAAGTACGGTTGCCATGGAAAAATCAAGTACGTGGTCAATGAAATATCGTATGAATTTTTTCCCGGATAAATATCAGTTAAATTCGGCAAGTGTGGTGACTCTTGCTTAAATATTAAAAAAATACATAAATGTTCAAAGTCCGTCCCACACTTTGAACAGCGACGACAATAATTCAAATTTACCTGGGTAAAAAAAGGTAAAACCTACCCAACGAATACAACAACGAATTTTTTTTCCCGGAGTATAAAATATGAACACTTTGTGCTTTGCTCCCTCGTTTTAGTACTGTTGCTGTGATGCAGCATTGTCGCATTTAACCCTATTCAGACCGGAAGGGGGGGGGGGGGGGGATATATTGAAGCAAAAACCCCTAAACCTCTCTATTTTACCTAAACTTTCTCTAGCGTCACTTTGGTATGACATGTCAATGTTCACGGAAGTCGATGTTGTCATGGTAATTGTATTTTGACAGACATGTTTTCCTATACAATGAAATAGAACCTGATACTCTTGGAGCTCGCGGATGGTCCTGCTACGGCAGACTGTTTTTTCGAACATTTTAAATTGTAAATTAGCTCTGAAAAGCCTCTTGGGGAAACTAACAAACGTATTGTGTTGTATAGGCGAATCAGTTACGTAGAGTAACAAAGATGAGATCCCGGGTTTGTTTAAACAATATATATCACCAGGAGCATATCACCCTGGAGCCTCCATCTCCCTTATTGGACCTATGACACGGCGTAGTTACAGACTCGTACCCAGTCGCTATTTTTATGTCTTTGGGATGGGAGAAGATTGGATACGAGAGTGGATTGAGACGCGAGGGGGGTTATGGAAAGTTCCCATGATTCCCCGCGCGCCTCAATCCACTCTCGTATCCAATCTTCTCTCATCCCAAAAACATATAAATAGCGACTGGGTACCAGTCTGGCGTAGTTATACCTTGAGCTATTTTTGGAATTACTTTTGCCGCAAAAATCACCCGTTGCGAGCACGAGGTTATCATTCGTGTTTTAAATTAAAAATAAAACCAGGAATGGGCGAGAGGAACGTGGAATAAAAACTAGAACGGCGGAATGTCGTTACTACGAATTTTCGCGGGAGACCGATTCTAAAAATAGCCGAAGGTGTAACTACGCTGTTGTCCGTTAATCAGAACAGCTGAGATAGAGGCTCCGGGGTGATATGCTCCTGATATCACTTTAATAGCTTGAATAGACGGCGAATATCAATTAGCAGGTAATAATTGAAATAAGCTGCTCGGCTTCTATCCTCTAATCAAGCTCCCTCTTTGAGATACCTAAAATTCACAACTCCCCCTAGCGGGGAGCGTGTAATTGGGTAAATACTAAATTTGGAAATAAGGCGTTTTAGAGGAAATACGGCATTATATAAATAATGTTGCTTCCAGAAAATATCCAACCAATACCCCCCGCGTAAGGCGTTTTTGTTTACCCTCCCCCCCCCCCCCCCTCCCCTAGAAATTCCAGTTTAGTTTCATACCTTCCATTAAGTCACAGCCTTACCTTGACCTTGATTATTCTGAATACCATGAAAACCTCATCAATAATTGCTTACCGAATTGTGATTTGTCATGCAGTGTCACGGATATCAAAGCGGAGTGATAATGATTGCTTAGTGTGACTTCTCAACCTCGACCAACATTTGCATTGCATTGACTGAGATATCAAGCGTAAATAAGTATACAATCACTGATACAACGTAACACGTTGACATTTATTGCAAATCCAGGATATATTTCACACATTATAACAAGTTAAATGGGTTAAACCAACCTGCAATCAGTAATGTTTTCGGTTAATAGCATAAACTACAAAATGTTGTTCATATAACGCACGCTCTGATTAGTTGCGTAACCATTTTAGATCGTAAAATTCTATGAATTTTGCCCTCGGAAAGTTTGAGAAAACTTGCTGGGATCTCCTGCCAATAATGTCAATACTATGTAATAATGAGAATTGTAAGAAGCAATGGGGCAAACAAATAAACTTGAACTTGAAAACTTGAAAACTTAACTATTTTAGGCTTCGATTTAAACACGCCTATGACGTCACGGTCACTTTCTGAAGGCTTTCTGTTATAGACGGCCGCTTCACTTTGTGCATTAACCTGAGGCGAACACGAGAAGGAGTTTGGAAGAATTGGAAAGTTTATGTAAATCTTCACCTACGGCTCGGGTTTACATAAACTTTCGAATTATCCCAAACTCCTTCTCGTGTTTGAATCAGTCTAATATATAAACACAACCACCGTTTTCTTGCTAATTAAATATATATTTTTTATCTGTCTCGAAAATAAAAACCTGAAATTAAGAATTTGAAAGTACTCATGTAAACCCTCGCTTGCAGGTCGGGTTCACATAAAATTTCGAATTCCCCCAAACTGTCTCTTGTGTTATCATCGGTCTATGCATGTAAACACGCGCGCCATTTTCTATCTGCAAAGCAATATAACTAGACTAAAGGCCCGTTTACACGGGCGATTTTTGATGCGATTTATCGCGCAATTTTAGCGGTGATTTATCGCGCAAGTGTAAGCTACCTGCGATTTCACGACGATTTTTATGGCGAGTTATAGGAGATATATCGCTTTTTAGGCACAAAATCGCCGATAAATCACATAATTGCAGTCAAATGGCCATGAAATCGCAGCTGGTTTGCACTGACGGGCGATTTGGAATCGCGCGATAAATCGCCGCTAAATCGCATCAAAAATCGCATGTGTAAACTCTCAAAACTAAAAAACCAAAACGAAAATGGTTACATATGGCAACAACAACAACTTGCACTAAAACTGTAAATGGCTTCTTTTCGAGGTGTAAAGCAACCGGCTCTAGGAAAAAAAAAACTAGTAAACCTCCTGCTCTTCTTTGATAATTCATACAACGTTTTAAGCACGCAATATTTTTTTTGTTGAACTCTAAACTTTTCGTCGTTCGAGTATATGTTTCCAGATGTAGTGATAACGTGTCTGTCTGTCTATCCATCTTCCCATCTCTGTCTGACTGTCGGTCTGTGTCAGTCAGATGCTACGACTGCCTCAAAGGATAATACAGCTTCATTGCTCGTCCTGTAGTGTGGAAAATAATGGAAAGCTCAAACTATCAAATAACACCACTGTTTTTTTTTTCTAGAAAAGCTATCTAGCGAACTTCCGAGGACGGAAGCAATTTTTGGTGAGAGTTTTTCATTTTCGACCAAAACAATCAACCGTACGGATGTACATTTTACCACAATACCTTGCGAACCTAACACAGCCAATAGGCACATAGAAAGCCATATTTTTGCGAAATTCGTCCCTGTACTAACACTATTGTGTATGCTAGGTTTGAAGTTTTTAGAACTTTTCTGTGCGTTTTTATGAGCGTTTTTAGGGTTTTCGTGCGCTAAGAATTATGGGTAAATGTTCCAGTCGCCATCTTTTTCCGTACGGTGGATTGAGCCAATCGTCTGTTTATATAACAAGTAATTGCGTATAGCAGGGTTCATTTATTTGCAAGTGGAACAATTCTCCCACGTCATTGCTGATGTTCGATATATCTCAGTTAATAATAAGTCTAGACAGAAACTTATCCTTACCTTTAATCCATGGATACCAGATCTCAAGAATTCCCAGGACAAATATCAAAAGAAACATTAAGACAGCAACATACGTTGAGACTTTCATGGTGTCATCTAATAGAGAAAGAGAACGATCGTAGCTAGATTTTAACATTCTACTGTTGAATTAATCTCGTTCCCAGAGTCCTCGTTACCCTTGTCCAGCGGTGGAGCGGCCAACAAGGACATCTGGGATAAAGCGATCCGCCTGACTTGCGCAGTAAGGACGGAAGTCCAAGAACACATGCACAGTAGAGCCGGAAGTCCTAGAATCCGGTCGTGGTGGATCGCTTTATCCCAGAGCTCCTTGTTGGCCGCTCCACTGCTGGACAAGAGTAACGAGGACTCTGGGTACGAGATTGCTGTTGAATAACGCTGTTCCCCCTGAAACGAGGGGGAAAAGGGAACATGCGCATAAACTATTGCCTTTATTGTTCTCTGCAAAACAATGTTAGGAAGAACTATCAGTTCAATGTCAGACAAAAATATCGTTCTCTGCATGCGCAAAACATTTATGTGTGGCTTTCACTGGATCATTCTGTCTTATGATATAAGTCAGGCTCGGTTTCAAAATACAATGGAACCACAACAATCACAACGGGCCACCCAGAAAATCTGGTCGTATTAACGGTGCTCTTAAATAAGAAAAGAAAGTGGTCGTATAAACGAGGTGGTCGTAAGGCAGGGTTCCACTGTTTATCACTGTTCAGTTGCACGTTATTGTGCGATAATGCCTAGTGTTGAGTAATCACCACTCTGCAGCAGTCAAGCAACAGTCAAGGGAGGCCGAGTGGTTTAGGGCGCTGGATTTGAAATCTGGAGGTCCATGGTACAAATCCTCCACCCTGCCACTAGCTGGATTTTCTCTCGGTAGTCCCGAGTTCAACTCCTCGCGGCCACGCGTTGTAAATAACCAACTGGAGAGTTGGGATTCTTAACAACTTTATGTTCTATTTACAATATTTGTTTGTTCATTTACAGTGTCCACAATTAGTACAGCAGTGCTAAATCCTCTGACACTTAAATAAAGCTGTTTATTTTTTACATCCTTCCTTCATTTAGTTGCGCGCAATGGACCGACAGAGGGACAGAAAATTGAACTGACCGTTCAATGGAAGAAACACGTCCAACCTTGAGTCAATAAAAGTGGCTCTAACTTTTAAGTCTGTGGATGAAACCCTAGTGTGTGACCATTCAAATGAAAGCTATTGAGCAGTACTTTCATGTGGTACTGTTTGTATTTGACAATTTTACAAAATTAAATTCACGATGTTTTCTTCAGTTTTGAACTTAGCACTCTTGGGATTGAAAGGGTTAAGGCGATTAAGAATTCCGACTGGCAGGAGGCAGACCAGTTGGTTATTTTACAAGACTGAGAACAATACCAGCCAGTGGTTGGAGTGGAGGATACGAAAAATTCCATGCCACACTTCCTGCCTTATTAATTTGGCATATTATGCCCACAGAGCATTATATTATTATTTATATTACATTACTGAGTTTCAATTTCCAGTCTCTCTCTGTTGTGAATACTGGGCGGCAAATGGTGGCCCTGCAAATTTCGAGCTACACGGTACGTGTGGATCGAATGAACTTGTGTTCTGGATCTAAATCTGGCGCCTCGACCTTGTCTGGGTTCATATCGGTGACATGCCTGTCCACTAGTTTATCCGGAGCATGGTAGTCTACTATGATTGGGTCAAACAGGGTATATGCCTCTTGTTCTGAAGCATAAACGCCGGTAGAGGAGTCAAGGTTACACACACCAGAGTTGATCTGGTTCCACGGGGATGAGCCTCTGGCTGTCTTCTTGTCCTTAAGCTCTTTAAAGGTGTCTTCGGTAAGGTAATTATTCAACAGGGATTTTACTTCAGGTTTGTTGAGTGCCTCTGGAAACTTGCCTTGTTCCTCGCTGAAAGGAAGAATACAAGGCCATTACCTTGCAATAAGCGGGAGACGCGATGGTCTAATGGTTAGCGCACTGGACTCTAGATAGAGTGGTCCGGGTTCGAGCGTTGTTTTGTGTTCTTGGGCAAGACACGTGACTCTCACAGTGCCTCTCTCCACCAGTTCTCTCCACCCAGGTGTATGATCCGCCTATTAGGAAAACTTGACAAAATGCTGAGGGAACCTGCGATGGACTAGCATCCCATCCAGGGGTAGTAGAAACACTCCTAGTCACTTAATGCTACAGAAACCGGAGATAAGAGCTAATGAGCCTTAAGGCTACCCCGATTCTTAGAATTGAGACATACTTTATCTCACCTTGCAATAAATAATAAATTATATTTTTTGTGCAATATTTAATGACTACCATAAAAAATATATTAACCCACCCCCACTCTCCTTTGTAATGCTTCCCCTCCTGAACCTTCATTATTTTGTCACAGGTACACTGTAAGTACCCATACACTTCAAAACACCCCAAAATACATTTCAAATTTGTAGTTAATTTTGGCACTTTTGGATAATAATGGATTAACGACTGATTTACTCCTAGATTATCTTTTTTTAAGCCGCTGAGATCATGAGAATGAAAGTTTCTGTAGCCGTAAGCGACTAGGAGTATTGCTACTCCCCTGGATGGGATGCCATTCCATCGCAGGTTACCCCCCAGCATTTTTTCGCCGGTACCCAATTATACTCCTGGGTGGAGAGAGGCACTGTGAGAGTAAAGTACCTTGCCTAAGAACACAACACAGTCACCCCGGCCGGGGCTCGAACCCGGACCGCTCGGTCAGGAGTCCAGCGCGCTAACCATTAGGCCACTGCGTCTCACACTGGATATGTATGGAGGGTTAAACAATACGTACGCAACAGCAGCTCTTTCAATATCCAGTAGTTTCTTGACTCCGTTGTACATGTCTGTAACACATTGCACCTCTGACAGACCCAAACGCCTGCGGTTGTTGATGTCAAACACTCCGGCATCTTCTTCTGTAGACTCTGAATGTTCGCCATGGATTCCACGAAGCTATAATGTAAAATAAAGGTTTATTTAATGATCTTATTTATTATAATGTTCATTTTCGCACAAACCTACACCATCCTACATAGCAAGAAACACCATTTGCCTGCACAGTAACACATACCAGAAGCTTATCACCTAGAAGCGTGTAACTTCTCTTTATATGTTTGGGACAATGCGTGGGTTTATTTCCGACCAATCAGAATCGCTGAATCAATTTTGCCCTTATATGGAAACTAGGATTTTCGCGCTCCTCGCTGCTCCTCGCGAGAACTACATCTGTAATGGCGGCTTCGCGAGGAAACTTTTCGCTCGAAGAAAATATTAGGACATGTGTAATGCCGGGAAAGCGCTAAGTGTTGAAGTATTATTTGGAAGAGTTCCCGGTGAGTTGACAGAAACCTTGAAGGTTTATTTCGACTTGTCCTCAATTAGTTTGAATCGGTGAAATGCATGTATTACATGAAATAGCTTGTAGCCAAAGTGACAATATTTTCGACGAATACAAATATTCCCGGAAAAAATCCTGCGCGCGAACACGCGCGTTAAACCGCATCTGCCATTCCATATAAGGAAGTTAATTTTGATTGGTCGGGGAAAAACCCACGCATTGAATCGAACTTATACGCTTCTAGGTGATAAGCTTCTGCACATACATATACGTATGTCAGTTTTTGAATCAACTAAGGTTAGACATACAATATAGAGATCCAGGTACTGTATCTGATACAACCAGGCAACAAAGACACTACAACTGCGCCGAGCCTCTCACTGTAATATCCGCAACGCCAACCCCCCATCCTTCATCATACCTGAATGTGGTATTCATCACAGATCTTCTGAAAGTCCGGATGTTCACTGGCGTGCGGAATCTTCACGTGCACACTAGCTCGCATTCCAGTACCCAGATTGGTGGGACACGAGGAGAGATATCCATGCTCCTTAGTGTGCTGAAAATTCAGCTGCTTGTCCAACTCATTAACTGCTTCACAGAGGCGATTGAACACGGACTTGATGTCGCATCCCATCTCTATACTGATAATGCGAAGTTGATCCTCTTCGTTCACCCACACTAAGAAAGTCTTGCTATCGTTGTGGAAGATCCCTCGTCCTTCAGGCCATTCTTTATTGACGCCAGCCGCTTCCAGGAAGCGATCGCCTTTCTTGAACAAGAAGTGGTCGTTCACAAGTTGTTGACGTGTCTGTTCGTCCATCCCCGACAACAGATAGTACGTTCCGGCCAGGTCACCCTTCAACGACTTCAACACGCCGACAATATTCTGCTCTAGTTCGACCCGTTGTTTTTTGGATAAATTGGGGGTTAGTGGGTACTCCTTGAGATTGCGAGCAACACGTATGCGAGTTGAACGGATAAAGGCGCCTTCTGGATCCAGATCAGTTGACTCTACAAGCTCTGGGTTCATGTCTGAGGTGTGACCGTCTGAGAGCTTGTACGGGCTATGGTACTCTTCTATGATGGGATTCAGCAGCGGCGCGAAGACGCTGTAGCTTTCCTCATCGCCGGCGTAAACTCCGTTCGATGAATCCAGGTTCGTTAATCCAGAGTTAATCAGATTGACCAGAGTAAACCCGCCTGAAGTCTTCTTGTCCTTCAGAGTGTCGAACACCTTCCGGGTAAGATATTTCTTCAGCAGCATTTTGGGGTTGCAATCAGGACTCGAAAGTTGCTTTGGGAAAGACATGTCTTCGGAAGATCTGGAAATAAAATTGAAAATCGACGTTAGAGCGGTTTTCAATTTGACTAACTACGATTGGGGATGCTTTTTATCGTGATTATAATATACTGATTGGCCAATGACGATGCATATGGAGGTTATATAGTGTTATAGTGCAAAACTGAATTATACAAAAGTTGCTATGGAAACGGCGGGAGTCGCCAATCACGAGGGGACACAAGCGGCCTCTACTGCTAACTAACTAAACTACAACTATAAAGAATAAAATTAAACAATAGCTAAACAATTTTTTTTATAAAAAGCTGATTTTCGAGGATGCCCTGAATAAAATATTTCAAAAACTATGGTGATGCGATTTAATTTTAAAATCAAAAGCGTTGGAGCAGACTTAAAACTTGTTACTTGCACAAATCAGGAAAAACGGGGAATTTTTAGTTGCAAAACGGTGGCTTCAAAATGGTTAACTGTTGTGGTTATTCGTGTTAATTAAATACACCGCCGGAAGTGGTATTATCGTGTGCAATTGCATTTGACGGAAACATTCTGATTACGGTAATTTGATTTCCACTGTATTTCAGCACATTCATTCCGCATTTCAACGATCGGCACATATTTTGTTATCTTCTGTATATACGTAACAGTGCTAGCTCCTTCAGTTTTTCGAAAACGATATGAGAAAAGTTCTCTATAGGATGTAAGTCTGGTCAAAGTGCTGTTGAATGGACGTCACTTCGTTTCACTACACCCTGTGTAGTGCTATGATATTGCATTTTGTATTTATTTGTTTTTTAGTCAAATGTACCGATATCTGTATTTGCCAGGAAGGGGAATAGAAAGCCAGCACCTTTCTTTGAAGACATAGCGGTGCCAGGCAACAGACCAACAGTGCGAATCCTGTGTCAATCAAGCCGTTGCTAAGAATGACGTCAACCAAAACTTAATTGTTTTCTTCGGGAAACTTTTTTCAAGCTCGCAGCTCAGGCACATTAATGCCTGGGTCAGGAGTTTAAAGGGAAATCGATGGATGATCAGCAATATCTCTGGTTAGATTTGTTCTACCAAGATGAAATTTTTCCTGATTATAAAACTCGGTATTCTATTTTGACTTAACATACAACTTCGAATTGTTCTGATCACGTGACATCTCACGTGATCATTTTCTTAAAATTTCGTAAATCGGGAAATTGCCGGCGAATTAATCAAACAATGAGTGTTTTCGATAAAGTTTTAAATTACCTACCTCGCTGCGTTTGGAATGAGCGTCCTTGATTTCGTTTTAACGATTTACAAACAAACAAAAGTCGATTTGTTTTTCATAAAATTGACCTTTGACCCTATAATTTTTTCTTCGAAACGAGGGACGATCATTCCAAACGTGAAAGGCTGGAAATATTTGACTTGCGTCTAGAAAGCCTATTTGTTTGATATTTTCATTGAACACCGTTGGAAATTCCCCAAATCATGGCTCTTTTCTGCCAAAAGTCACGTGACATGTCACGTGACCTGCGAGAGGCCCAAATATTACTTTAAAATGTTCAGGACGTTAACTGTGTGCTAAATTTGGTTTAATTTCCATTCTTGACACCGGAAATATAACAGATAAACTATTTTTCTTGCAGAGCTGTACGCGTGTAGCCTGCAAACGCAGCTTAGGCGAATTTTTGGCCTGATCTTTCACGTATGTCGCCGAGAAGAAATATCTCGGCAGCGTGAAACAACAAGGGAAAAATCCGTCTGAGCTGCATTTGCAGGCCACAGCGAGAGTCTTTCGGATACGCGACACGAAGCAGTCCATCTGGATGTGTAACAGAGAACTAAGTTGTTATCTTGAGATTAAAGTAAATAATCTTGTGAATAACAGCAGTCTTATCATCGAAACTCCTTCGGGCACCGCAAGTGCGACGTTCGGGGGCAGCCACAAGTAATACTCAATTTATGATAATATTCATAATCATGACATTTGTAATACAGCGAAGGTCTCCTCGATTTCGTGGAATAAAAGCTAACACAATTCATTTATTTTCTTCTTTGCGTCTGTGAAGTATAATCACGTTTTAACATTTGTCTTTCCTTCTCGACGCAATGAATAGCCTTCCAGGGAAAGTATTACTACAAATATTCCGAGCATTCAACCATTGAGAAACTATGCCGTTTTCAAAGTTTCACACTTTTGTTCTGGCTTCTAACCATTTCAGCAAACAGTCCAGCGTTTCTTATCAGCACTTCAGGTTTTTCAAACTCTACCACTCGTCCACCATCAAGAACAAGCACCTTATCATAGTCCATGATGGTGTTCAGTCGATGAGCAATGGTCAGCACTGTGGAATATTTAAATTTGTGACGAATAACTTCCTGGATCAGACAATCAGTCTTGAAATCCACATTAGCAGTGGCTTCATCCATGACGATTATCTTGCTCTTCTGGACCAGTGCACGAGCCAAACACACCAACTGCCTCTCACCAACGCTTAATTTTGTTCCAGACTCTTTTAGCTTGAATTCGAGCTGTCCTGGAAGATCTTCTACAAGGGTCTTTAACTGCACCTCTTCCAGAACTGTCCAGAGATCTTGGTCTGTATATTGCGAAAATGGGTCCATATTCCTTTTCAAGGTACCTCCAAAAAGCACCGGATCCTGGGTTATAACGGCCATGGATCTGCGGGCATCTTGGAGATCGACAGATAGAATGTTAACACCATCGATTAACACCTGAAACAAAAGAACACGGTTTATTTAGTCCAAATTGCAATATTAGATAAATTTCCAATCTGGCCAAAGAGTTAGTGAGGTCCGTTCTGTTCATTCTCTGGATATGTCTGACCTGTCTTATATCTAAAGCATTCAGAAGTTGTTAGGAAATATATCACGGGTAGTATCCATTGACAATATGTAGCTAGACTGCTTGCAGTCCGCCTTTTATCTAAGGATCGTGGGGGGGGGGGGGGGGGGCAGATAGTGCCACCCCCCCCCCCCCCCCCCATGTATCTCGAAAAGTATTGACGCTATGAAATTGAAAGCATCCAAAAATCTTTATTTTAGTGGCAGTCACGTGTCTATTATGACGTCATACACGCCATAATGACGTCATACATTAAAACAATCCGCCATCTTGGATCCTAAATCTTGGATTTCTAAATTGTTCAGAAATGTCAGAAAATGTCCAAATTTGTTTTGAAAAAATCAAGAAAAATATAAAGATGCTAAAACGGCAAAGATTTTGGAAATAATTCATCATAAAAAGCAAAACATTTATGAAAACTGAAAATGAAGCTAAAAAAACAACAAACTTGGGTAAAACGATCTGTATCTCGAAAAGTATTTGTGCTATAAAAATGAAACTTACGTGGTGTATAAAGCATTCAAACATGTTTATTTTAGTGACAATCACGAATCAATTATGATATCATATCCCCCCCAAATAACTTCATACTTTAAAAATGTCCGCCATCTTGGATTTTTAAATTGTTCAGAAATGTCAGAAAATCACCAAATTTCATTTGAAAACATCGAAAACAATATAAGGATGCAAAAATTGCAAAGATTTTGGAGGAACTATTCGTAGAAAGCGGAAATCTCATGAAAACTGAAAATTACGCTGAAAATACCAAATTTGGCTAAAACCGCCTGTCAAAATTTGGTTGCCATGGATACATCAAGTTACGCGTTCAAACAATTGACACACCAACTATGTTCCCAGATAATGTTTAGGAAAAGTTATAAAGTCTGGCTATGATTGCTTGAATGCTCTTTAAGTACGATAAATTTGAAATCAGCGCGGGCACTTTCTGCCCCCCTCAGGCAGAATAGGGTTAACAAAGAAAATTGTTGACGAAACGAGTAATTCGAGGGAAATTTACGAAGAAAAACTAAGCTAATTTCGCGCCAAAAACGCAGCTGCTGCACTAAGTGCGTTGCGTCTGCTAGTCGCGGTTGTCTTAAAAAATCGTCTTCAAAACAATTCAAAAACGATGATATTCGACGATTTTTTGGTCAAATTCGCCACAGGAGAAAGGAAAGAGGACATTAAAGGTAAGATGGTGGAAATTCTGACCGTAAACAGTTCATTTTCAGTTCATTTTCAAACCATAAACAATCACACATCGACATCGCAATCGACATCGACATCGACATCGACATCGACATCGACATCGACATCGACATCGACATCGACATCGACATCGACATCGACATCGACATCGACATCGACATCGACATCGACATCGACATCGACATCGACATCGACATCGACATCGACATCGACATCGACATCGACATCGACATCGACATCGACATCGACATCGACATCGACATCGACATCGACATCGACATCGACATCGACATCGACATCGACGATCGGAACGCCTGACACATTTTTTCGCACTCAATGAAAGTCGTCTTCGCGTAAAGATTAAACAGAATTTGGGTACGGTAAATACCTAATCGTACCTTTTTGGTATGCTTCGGCGGCATATCAGTCTCGTTTGGTCTCGCCATGGGTATTTCGGCTCGACTGCGTCTCGCCAAAATACAAACCATCGCTCGACCAAACTGCTCGCCTGATATTCCGCCGAAGCGTATCAAAATAGTACGACTAGGTATAATTATAAGAATATCACGACGTTCTTTAAAATGACTCACCTTCCCCAAGGGATCTGGCATACGGAACAGCGCGGATACCAGAGATGACTTTCCAGCACCAGTTCGACCTACAACTCCCACCTTCTCCTTACTAGAAACAGAAACATTGATGTCATTTAATACACGAGGTCCGCCTTCGAAGTAAGCCAAAGAAAGATCCTGTATGGCTAAGTTTCCTTCATTGGGCCAGGAACCTGAGGGATGGGACTCCGTACCGTAGCCGGGTTCGGATTCTATTTGAGTGTATGACATCACACGTTCGACTGATGTCATCAAGTTTTCCACCTCTGAAGCCATGCGTACGGAATATTGAGTGCCATCCAGTGTTTGTAGTGCGTATGTCAGAACTAGTCCAGCCAAGGCTGAGGAAAATGAGAATGAAATAGGTCTTAGGTTCTCCAAATATCAATAGATCAAAACTTGTACTGTAGCCGCTATTTCTACTCTAGCCGTCACCATCCGAGAAAAGCAATGTGGTTAGAGATCTCTTTAATACTTGTTTCATTGATCTTACCTAATTACATCCATGGCAAATGGATGCAATCTCTTGAAATTTAAAAGTGCTGTCGCTGCAACGAAACAATAACCGCACGACACCGAGCATGCGCCCGCATAATCAGACAACATTTGCACCGACTCACCAGGATTTTCCACAATCAAAATGGCAGCCACTGCGACAATCGTAACAAACAAACTAGAGAGCAGATCCAGGCGAATGCTTAACCAACGAGTACACGATAAGACCATAAAGAAAGCTTGTGTGTTCTTGTCCTGATACCTGGAAAGACATAATTAAACATAACTGTTATGCAATGTTCAATCAACCTACACGTGATGTATTTAATTCCGTTTTGATGGTGAGGTCCATATGAAATTCAAATGTAAAATGTTCTCAAAATAAAATTTGTATCGGGCAACCGACATGTGAGTCAAATATGTAGTGTCCAAAGTAAAAATGGTCTCTTAAGTGAATATCCTTTGCACTGAGAGGTTTCCTAATGGATCAGAGGAAGACTAACCTCTGAAGCCGGTCTAAAAAGGTCTTGTTCATGTTTGAAGTGTGCACTATTTCAAGTCCCTTTAACGTTTCCGTAATGTGTGAGTACACAGGACTGCATTTGATAGCCTCGATTCTCTTCAATTCTCGGGAAGACTTCAGGTAATAACGTGCGTAGTAACCAAATATCGCAATAATGGGAAGAAGAGCCAAAAAGAGCCAGTAGATTGTTGCAGCAGGAACCAAAATGGCACAAAGCGCGAACAGGCAAAAGTTAACAGCTTGTAGAAACCTCTGTGGTAACACGTCATCCATAGAGCCAACATCTTTGGAAAACCGATTCAGGATACGTCCAGCTGAATTAGTGTCAAAAAATAACACAGGGGCTTTGATTGTCGTCAGGGTCATTTTGTTGTGTAGATTTTCAGCTGCTTTCAGAAGCAGGTAGTAAAATAAGAAACAGGATACTGTCATGACAACAATGGACACCGCCACCAGACAGGCGTGGATGACGTGGGTGGCGGGTGCTTTTTGTTGGTCATGTGACATCTCTGCAATTCTAGCCAACCACCAGTTTGGAACTATGAAAGAAACTTAAAAAAAGTTTCAAATGTGATTAGTCGATTCTTGAACAATCGTTTCCACCCTACCTACTCGCGATGAAAACACTATAATGATGAATGTTTCTTTGTAGCCTTTTCAAAATACGTCACTGCAACACAAATTTTAAATTGAAAGAACGGGGTAGATTCTACATAGATATACACACATGCTCGCGTAGATGTCGGGCATGAGGAATTTGGAGGTGCGTATTGTTAAGCACGCAAACCCGTCTAATGACTCAGAACCTGGCAGCCATTATGCGAGAATCTTTCTTATTTTTTTCATTTGGCATGGTGAAACCTTTGTACAGCCTTTTAAGAAACGCAGGATTGTCGAAGGCTTAATGATCCAACAATGGAACCTTAGCACAACCACGTCCACAGCGACGTCGCGAAACTGTACCGATCGGGAATTACCTAGAGCATGGTTAATAGAGGGAAATGGTTATGAAGCCCTGCAAACTTCAAAGGAGCAAACAAAGAGGCCAAGATTTATGTTAGAAGGTCCATGACCGTGCACACTCTTTTGTTTTGCGATGGTTGAGTTACGTAATCGCAACGTTTCTATTGGTTAGTTACTTGAACACACGTAACCACCTATTGTATTTTGTCAGGTTTTGTGCACGGTCAAGGCTAAAACAGCGGAGAAAACATATAACAAAGAACTTTGCTGAGCTTCATAACCATTTCCTTCTATTAACTTTCCGTAGAGCATAAATAATGCGTGCACGCGTGGACGGTCTTTTTTAACCCTGGAGATGACGTAATGTCACAAACGTTTGGTTTCTCTTTAATAAACAAATATATTTTAATAAATAGTTCCTTCAAGCCCTAAGCGAACATTATGAACAATATGAATCTTCTTAACAATAATTAATACATAAGTTTCACCTTGTGCCGCGATCAAAGAAATTGCAAGGAGCACGATCATGGGTACTGATAGTCCTTCCTTAAAGTAATCCCAGTAGAGTCGCCAGGTCACAGTTCCAGTCATCTTAATTTCCTCTTCTTCCTTCATGTCAAGTACTGGTTGTTGATCAGCCTCGGACACAGACGCGCAAGCAATTTTCGGAGTCGAGTCGTCGTTACCATTTGAAACGCCGCCACAGTCATTCTCCTGTAGTTCAGGTAACTCAAAATCGTCTAAAAATGCCTGGTTATCTGTGCCCTGGTGTCTATGTCCATTCAAAAAAGAAACCGAGGTAAATGAAGGCCTATGCAGGTTAATGATCCCCTTCTCATCGTATAGACTAAAACTTCTTGAGCGGTTGGGAGATACATTTCCAGCTATTGAATGAACTGTTCGTGCAGACAAAATATCATCCTCCTGCAAATCCGGTAACTCGAAGATGTCCGAAAATACTCCCTGATCTGTAAGCTCTTTATACCCTTCTTGATGATTGATTGAACCGGTTTCCATCACAGCGATGTGATCCAGACCTTTCAAATATTGTAACTGGTGGGTAACCAACAAACAAATGCGACCCGATAAATGACCAAGTATGCAGCTATCGAAAAGTTGTCTTCCTACTTTAGTGTCAACTGCACTCAGTGGATCATCAAGTAGGTAAATATCAGCATCTGAATACACGGCACGAGCTAAACCCACACGTGCTTTTTGACCTCCACTGAGGGTCGCTCCACGCTGCCCAATTTCCGTGAGGTCACCATTGGTGAAGTCCTTCAAATCTTTCGTCAAACCACAGATGTCTACAACATGTTTGAACTTTTCCTCGTTAAATGGTACGCCAAACAGAATGTTCTCCCTTACAGTCCCAGAAAATACCCAGGGTATTTGTGGAACATAGGCCACTTTCCCATGATAAGATATCTCTCCTTTACATAAAGGTAGTTCTCCAAGAATAGCTGTTAGGAGAGAGGATTTTCCACTCCCAACTTCACCTGTAATTGCTAGCATGTCACCATTGGAGACATTTAATGTTATGTCACTCAATGTGTTGTTGAGATAATCTTGATTCCAAGAACAAGACGCGTCAGAAATTGAGAGATAAGGCTCTTTCAAACTTGGACCATTTGTTTGAACACTGGAAATCAATTTGGTAGTTACCTGATCTTCTGCTGTCTCCAGTGTTGAGTTGGAAGTAAATGTTTGAGAATTTTCGCCCGCTTCGTCGTCTCGTTTTCTGTAATTAGTCAACTGGACAGCCATTGTTTTCTTCGTAACTTTGCACTGGACCAGAATGTTATCGTCACGGTTTACTTGTTCTGTCGAAAGCCGATTAGAGTTGTGCTGCTCGTGTTTCTCGATTTCTTCAAACTTTGATACCTTCTCCTCAAGGAAGGCTTGTATTCTATCAAGTGCTACTTTAGCATCTGCGACCGTTTGCATGGACAAACTCAAGTTGTAAGAAAATGTATATCGTATCGTCATTAAGCCCAGAAGAACGGTAAATAAGGTAAGTGACGATAACGGAGTTCCTGTAAAAGCCAGTGTTGTTACTGAAATCAGAACGGCGATGGGAAGTGTTGTGAAGTACAAAACAAGTACCATTGAAAAAATGACACCTTTTAAGCCAATAATGGCCATCTCCTTTCTGATAAAATACAAAAAAAATCCAAGGGGTGATTTTTAATGCAACTTAATGGGCTTTTTTCTTTCGTGAGCCGGGGGGGGGGCAGAAAGTCCCCCCCCCCCCCCCCCCCCACCATGTATCTCGAAAAGTATTGACGCTATGAAAATGAAACTTATATGGGCTCCTGATGGTGTGTAAAGCATTTTAGTGACAGTCAGGTGTCAATTATGACGTCATACACGACAAAATGACGTCATGCATTGAAAAAAAATCCGCCAACCTGGAATCGCCCTGGATCCGCCATCTTGGATTTCAAGATTTTTCAGAAATATCAGAAAATCTCCAAATTTTATTTGAAAAAATCGAAAAAAATAAGGATGCAAAAACTAGAAAGATTTTGTAAGACGTTCTAAATAAAAAAGCGAAAATATCGAGAAAGCTGAAAACTTAAAAACGCCAAATTTGGGTAAAACGGCCTGTCAAAACTTGGTTACCATGGAAACGTCAAGTCACGTGATCAAACAAATGACACAACAAAATGTTTCCAGATAATTTTTAGGAAAAGTCATAAAGTTTGGCCACAATTGCTTGAATGATCTTTACGTAAGATAAATTTGAAATCCGCGCGGGCACTTGCAACAACCCCCCCCCCCCCCCCCCCCCCCCCCACCCCCCAGGCAGAATAGGGTTAATCTAGAACTTGAAGAGTTAAATTTTTGAACATAATAGCAAATGCGACGCGTCCTTGCAAAAAGAGTGGCTAATTCGATCTCCTTGCCATCTGTTGCGAGGAAAAGCGCCCGAAAAAGCACGTCTAGGTAATCTCGTTCCCAGGGTCTCTCTTCTTCCTGCCAAAAGCGAGAGAAAAGAGACCTTTCTCTTTTCTCTCGCTTTTGGCGGGAAGAAGAGAGACCCTGGGAACGAGGTTGACTGACGGTTGACTATATATGAAAAGAAAACCATTAGTTGATGGTCCCGATTCTTATTGAAAATTCCAAAAGATACCAAGAGAATAATCAACTCTCCGATACGTCTTCGGAATTGATCTGGAGATCTTAAAAGAATATTATAAATTATCAACGACCTTCAACCAATAGGAAAACAATCGTGAATGCTACAATATAGAATCTTAAAGTAGCGACTTTGTTCAACTTGCTTTGATTGCTTTACAAATAATTAGGCTTAAAAACTCCTTTCTGTCACGCTCTGTAATTTCGGGTCGGATACGACCCATGAAAATAAAAAATTCGCAAAAATTTGCGTTACTTCCGATTCCCTCCAAATTTGGAGAACAGGAAGTTGGTGGATATAGCCAATCACCTAGCGGTTTTGGGCTAGGACACTTAAATGTGGCCTACATGAAGGATTTTTCATGTTTCACGATCTGACTGTGAAATATGGCGTCCGCATCGAAGAGAACGCGAGTCGAATTTGTCCATCCAGATGACGTTCTCGACATGGTTTTGGATAATGACGAAGAGACTGGTGGTATGTCAAGTGACGAAGAAAGCGATTTAGACCGGCGGCTCGAAAATCAGAGCAAAGAATCAAGGTAAACGATCAATAAACTTTCGAACACGAGGCTTCACAACAGTGACGCAGTCGAGCAGATGTTCTTGAAATGCGAGGATACTGACTCTTCAGGTTGCCTTTTTACGTCTGAATTCTTGCCTATTTCATGAAATATATCTATGAATTCATATATGGTAGTGCACAGCTCAATAATTTTGGAAGAAAGCTTCTTTTTGAGCGATTTTGGTCCAGCAAAGACGGACGCGGAATTCAAGCCGATGTTGTGTTGCCATGGGGAAATGCGATCGGACTATGGACTAACATGGTTGTATATAAAAAATCGTAACTAATTCTAGATTTGATCTTTTTCAGCCACATTTTCAGGACATTTTGCTGATATGATAAGGAACATTTTTCTTTTTAACATCTCTGTACAATTACATATCATTTTGGAATAATTTCCTTTTCCCCGTAAATATGATGAATAATGTTTGCTAATTTATACTAATTAAGATTTTTTTACTGAAATATTATGGGTTGTCATGATAAGATATATTTTTTTCTGAGAAACCCATTTTGTCCCCTTTCAATTGAGATATTGTAGTTCACATTGCTGTAAATACCTGTCGAGATATTAAATAAAACATCCGTTGTGGTCAATTTTGCGTTTTTTTGTGGCTGACATAAATGAGTTCACATTGCCGTCAATGCACTAAGATATCGTTCATATAAGAACGATAGGGAAAAAAATTCGTAAAAAATTGTCTTTTGGCCGATTTCCCGCATGTTTTCAAGGTGGACTGGGGATACTCTAACCCATTCTCCCAGCAAGTTTGAACAGGTATACCCTAGTTGGTCTTATATGACGGCTTTTTCAGAAAAGCCTTCTGATGTAACACATGGCCGCAATTTGTGAAGCGTTCGCAATCCGTTACAGGCGTTGTTGAGGACGTTTTAACAAGAGTTTTGGACGAGGAAAGTGATCCAGAAGGGATGCCAAGCAGTGAGGAAATTTAATTGCATCTGGAGCTCGAAAATTGAGCGACGAACCAAGATAAGTGTTACGAAATATTGCATCGATCGATCGATCGAACGCAAATGCAACTGAAATTATATTTTGATTCGCTTTTTACATTTGAAAACCTTGTTTGATGCTTTGAATACATGTTAGGATTCATATTTCAGTATAGGGAGAGGAGAAAACGTTCTTATGGAACGACAGAGATAAATTTCGAGTGGAGTGTTGACACAATGTTTGGGGTCAAATTCCTGCATAAATTAAAATTTGACACCAAACTAAAAAATACTAATTTATTCTATACTTACCATTTTCAGCCAAATTTGCAGGATATGTTGCCAATATAACAAGGAACATTTTTGCTCTTAACTTTTCCTTATAACAAGTCATCATTTTGAAATGAGTTGCTTTTTTGTCCAAATTTTGCGGCTATTAATATTAATTTATGCTAGTTAATAATTAACTAATTAACATATTATGGGTTTCTTTGGGAAATAATTTTTTTTTCCTGAAAGTTTATTTACTACCCTTTCAAAAGAGATATAGCTTTCCACACAATTGTAAATGACTGTTGAGAAAATAAATAAACAAACAATAGTATCAAATTTCACATTTTTGAGGCAGACGCCAATGAGTTAATTAATTAATGTCTTTAATTATTTATTGCGAGTGCACCCAATAGCTAGCAACAGTTGGTTAAGTGCTCAAAAGAGTAAAAAGAAGTATTAGTAAAACATATTAAATAAATAAACACCCCTGCTGGGATGCCCAGAGGCAAACGAAAGAATTAAAAGAAAAACTTAAGGCTATAAAACTCAAGGTTTCAATAGTACCTCTTTGATCTGTACGTTTGTCAACTAGCTAATGCATGCTAGAATAACCAGTTTGCTTGAACAGTTTAAAATTCAAATGATTAAAAAATATTTCTACCACACACAAGACCTCAGTTATAACGGCGACTCTCGTATACTCTCGTCAAATTTGAGCTTGCTCAAAGTTTCCTTAATTGAAAGTCGTCCAGAGTTTTCCATCGTGTGGTCCGCAAATAGGCGAAGTAGCCCACACTAGCGTCTAAAGATAACCTATATTCCGTAAAATAAACTATGAGATAATTAGGAAACTGTTACAGCCTCACAGGGGTACTATTCTATCACAGGTTACCTTCCAGGTTGCCCCAAAAATTCCCTGCGACCCCATTAGCTAACTCGATAGACATCCATCAGATGCATGCAAAAGCTATTTATTTCTCGTGAATACATCATTGAATAAATCAAACGTTTTTAACAAGTACCCGAGAAACACAACATCGTCAAAGATCCCTTTACTCAAGCGAAGTCAGCGAAGATCGAAATTCAACAATGAAGATTGCTGTAATTTATATGTGCTATGTTGTTTGGATGCTCTGCGTTGTTGATGGTAAGCGGATTATATGATTGCATGTATGTATGCCTGGGCATACTCCTTGAAGGGAAAGTGATAGTTTTTTTAAGCTGGTTGACAAAAACTGATTTTGCTTTATTGTCGGGGAATTTACTGTAGGAATTTATTGTAGGAATATTTGCTTTTTTGTAGCAAGAAATTATTTCAAACAGCTTTGTTGTTTAAAAGACGACATTGATAAGCAGACAGCGAGTTAGATAATAATATAACATGTAGAAGTAGACTGTATATATTTTGTCTCGCGCGGTCCGGATTGGACATCGATTTTATGAGTTGAAAAATAGACTGCGGATAATTGCAACTGTAATCGTAAGAGGTATTCAGTTGGTATTCGGTCATAAAAATGATTCGAAAAGGGATAAACTCTATATAGTTCGTTCCTTGTGATCGTCCAAGGCTGGACATCGATTTCACGAGTTGAAAAATAGATCAGTACGGATAATTGCAACTGTAATCGTTGCATCCAGTTAGTATCAGTTATAAGAATGGTTAGACAAGGTAATAAAAAAGGTCATCCCAAAATACCGCGATCAACCATCCATGGTTTCATATTGACCAAAAATTAATTTCTAAAACGAAATAGTGTGAACAAAGAGATGTAGAAAACGGTCGGTTGGGACCTGAGAGTTTGACGCCAATTTGAAGAGTAACACTTAAGGACGTTCGCGCGAAAATCTTCAAACACTGATTTTTTTTTAACTTTTACCACAGTTAGATAATGAGTTACTAATTAATGAGTTACTAATGGGGGGTCACCGACTTCGTTTCGGAGATAAGATAAGTGAAATTAAAGAACAATCTAATTTTGAATAGTCGGTCCTCGTAACTCGATATGGCCTCAGTGACTGTTAGTCTGAAAATATTACAAATGAATCGCTGGAGAATAACTTTCTTTGCCAAATTTTATAGAAAGGTGTCTACTATATATTCAGCTGGTGACGTCCCTTAAATAAACCTATCTTTTAGGACGGCATTTGCGAACCCTGACAGCCGCCATTTTGGCAGGATTCGATGGCGCATGGGTAGAAAAAAAAACGAAAAAATTTAAATTCCAACACTGATTTTTTTTTTTAGCTTTTTCAAAATATGCAGAAAATTGGCAAACAAGTTAATCTACCTTAAAAAAAGCAGGCTTCCGTAAAATAAATATGAAACAATTAGGAAACTTAACTACTACTGTCTCACAGGGGTCAGTGCTATTCTATCACATGCAGGTTAACTGACCTCCTGCATGCACTTTGCTGGTTGCCCCAACAATTACCTGCGGTACCCCATTATTACTCCTGTGCCACTGTGAGAGTAAAGTGTCTTGTCCAATCACTACGCATTAAGCAGCCAAGGATGAGTGATTTTCATCCAGCTTAAACTCGATCCATAATTTATCAGATGCGTGAGCTATTTATTTCTCGTGAATACATCATTGAATAAAGGAAACACCTGAAGTACCTGAGGAACACAACGTCAAAGATCCCTTTACTCAGGCGAAGTCAGCGAAGATCGAGATTCAACAATGAAGATTGCTGTAATTTATATATGCTATGTTGTTTGGATGCTCTGCGTCGTTGATGGTAAGCGCTAGCGGATTATATGATGTTTGTATCTATGCCTGGGCATTCTCCTTGAAGGGAAAGTGATAGTTATATATGGAGCCGGTTGACAAAAATACTTATTTTGCTTTATTTTCCGACGATTTACTGTTGGAATTTATTGTAGGAATATTTGCTTTTAGCTAGGAAGATTTTTGTTCAAACAACTTTGTAAAAGAGGACATTGATAAGTAGACAGCCATACAATCCGTTTGACAATGTAATCCGTTTGGACATCGATTTCACGAGTTGAGGTATCAGTTAAGTACTATCAGTAATAACAATGGTTGTAAAAGGTCATCTACTAAAAAAACTTATTTTCGCTGATCTTGAATTTAATTAACTCGATCAACCACCAATAGTAGTCATCTTGACAAAAAAGAATCGTGAAGACTGAATAGCTAGGGTGAATAATTACACGTGACCTAAATGACAGAGAACTGTCATCGTGCGAGGCCCGAGAGATTGGAAATATTCAATCAACTCAATTTTGGTGATTGGGTCTACCTAATTTGTATCAACACATTCCAGAAAACTCATAGCAGTATTTTTATTTTCCCATTAGCCAGGTGACCAGAGATTAGATACTGATCAGATTTGAAGAAATTCTCTGATTTTTTGTTTGCCACAGTAACTGAATAACACAATCGCTATCAATGTATCATAGTTATTAGTTTGTCATACTATAATAATGTAATATTCCATGCAGTGATGCTAACAAGGAGACGACTAGATCAAAAGTCGCCATTTATCTTCAGTCAGATCAGAAAGTAGCCTACGTGGTTAAGCTTTAAGATCCCCCCCCACCCCCCCCCCCCCCCCCCCCCCCCCCCCTTGGCTATTGAAGATTAACACACTGACAGCCAATACAAAACCATGACTGAGTACTGATTTTATTTCGTTTGCTGCCTTTAAACATTAAAGAGGCACCAATAGCTTTGACATAGTGGGAGAGCCGGTGACCTAATGGCCTCTGGATGAGGAGTCCTGAATCTAGGGGTCATTTAATGCGTATACAGTGATCTTGGGCAATTTAGCACTTTACACTCACAGTAATAAAATACAAAAAAAAAACTTTACACTCACAGTGGCACTCTTCAGGAGTAATAATGGGGCAACCAGCAAAGTGCTGGAGGGTAACCTTTGATGGAATAGCACCCCTGTGACGGCAGTAGCGATTTCCTAATTGTCTCATATTTATTTCAGTACGACAGTCAGGTTATCTTTAGGCTCTAGTGTGGGCTACTTACCCTATCGTCCAACGATGGAAAACTCATCAGTGGAAGACTTTCAACAAAAATTGAGCAGGCTCAAATTTGACGAGATTATGCCGAGAGCCGGCTTTAAAACTGTAAAAAATAGTTTTCACTTGAAGATTAAACTGCACGGTCAAGTAAACTGGTTATTCTAGCATGCATTGAGCTAGTTGACCGACGGACAGTTCAAAGTTGGACTATTGAAACCGACAATTTTATTTTCTTCTAATAAGGAGCACCTGGAGCTCCCGCTAGGGGCACGCAATGTAATGTATTCGTTTATCGATGGATAACGACCAAAGGCGTTATTAAATGTAAAAGGATTAGCCATTTTCATTTCTGATTGCTTTTCGTTTTGCTCTTACAGTGAACAGTACTTGTGTTCGGACACTTAATGAGGACAACGAAGTTGTGGAAGGCCAGTGCTGTTCGATTCCTTTCGTGTATAAAGGGCATACTTACAACACCTGCACCATGAACAGCCATTCAAGGTTTTGGTGTTCACTGGAATCGGACTACGAGCCTAATAAACTTTGGGCTAATTGCGGTAAGTATATGAACTAAATGGGAGACGCAGTGGACTAATGCGGGTTAGCGCGTTGGACTCCGGGGCCGGGTTGTTCAAAGGACGATTAAGCTAATCCAGGATTAGCGCGAATTTTGATTTCAGTTTTGTAACTTTTCAGTGAGGTTTTCTGTTCATATTTTATGTCTTTCTGTTTTGACTTTGACTAATCTTAAACTTTACAAAACATCAGCAGAAAAAAACACTTTTATGGAAGATAAATTAAAAGCTTGATTAACTTTAATCCTGGATTAGCGTTAATCGGCTTTCGAACAACCGGGCCCGGGTCGCGAACACTCTGGGTGCGAGCCCTGTTTGGGGTCATTGTGTTCAGTGTGTTCTTGGCCTGAACAATATACTTTACTCTCACATTATTGCTTCTCTCTACCCAGGAGTAAATGGGTACCGGTGAATTGTCAGGGCAACCTAGAAATCTAAATATTGGGGGTTACCTGCCATGGACTAGCATCCTATCCAAATCGAGTAGCAAAATCTCCAGAAATAGTTATTAAAAAGAACCTCTGTAATACGGACACCTCTTTATTACTCAAAAACTCCCAATTGCAAGACTCTGTACAAAAAAAAATCAGAAAAAAAAATCGAATATTTCTTCAACCATTAAAATAAATTTTCAAGAAGGTCACGACTTTTTTTTAATGTAGTAGACATGTTTCGGATGATCCTTCATCCATCATCAGTACAACAGAACACGCTAGTGGATGTGATATAAATATTACAAAAATACAATGGTGTGGAGCATTAAAATAAACATTTAGTTCATGCATTGTACTGCATGGCTTTAATTATCGTACGGTATTGTTCCTTTGGGCTAATCCAAAAGTTAGGACACTATTTTAGGGCACTATTATATGTTTTGCCGATCTAGCTCGTTGTGGATCTGCATGTACCACAAATAGGTTCCTCGTTGGAGGATAGGGCAAAAAGAAAAGGACGAGCGAAGCGAGCCAAGGGAGACTGATAATGCCCGATCCCCGGGATTACAAACCTGAACACATTGGCCGGGGGTTGAGCGCTTCTCGAATTAACTGATACACCACAAGCAATCCCTCTTTCCTTTAATCTGTCGAGCGAGTTTCGCGAAATAAAGCCGATAGTCCAAAAATGGCCATTTTTTTCCCTCTCGTTTCTCGCTCGATGGACTAAGGGGAAAGATTGACTGTTTGTAGTCTAATTGACCGATGGTCCAACGAACTCTTGTTCGTTAAGTTCTTTATTTAATTCCTCTTTGTCTTTTACATTCATTTTTTAGCATGTACCGCAAATGAGAAATGGAGAGCATGTGGTGATAACGGTCACGGAAAATGCATCAAGGAGCGCGATCTTAGATGCCAATGCGATGATGGCTGGAAGGGAAAGAAGTGTGATGAGGCAGCATAATCATGAATAAATTAAGCACAGACACTTTTGAGCCAAATACGGCAACAAGAAGTCTTCTAGCTCTTCTCTGACGCGTCTTCTCTTCTCTGGTGCGTCTTTTCGTCGGGCGGGCAAAGTCAACGAAGGAAATGTTAAAATGAGAGCTTTCAACTGAACTCATTGGTGGGGGAGGGGGGTGAAAGCGCGCCAAAAACAAGAACAGTCGCCTTCCGGTTGCCTTCTGCAGCTCAAAAAACGTCAGTGCTTATTAGCTCTCTAAAAATATGTATTGTTACACCGCTCTCCTTGTTAAACACGAAAACAAGTCAATAAAAGCGGTTTAAACAAACAATCAATGTAGTTTATGTGTTACTGAACGGAATGTGTTCAACAGGTTATTTTCTTAGCTGAACTTTTTCTGTACCCAAAACTGACGAAATTTTCAGTTATCTCTCCGAAAATAATAGGCATAGATATTTCACCGAAACGATCCGTTGCCGGTGCCCCTGTTGTACGTCTCCTTAAACGTTCTGTTCAGGACGTCCACAGAACTTGCTAATTTACGTTTTCACGGTTTGCCGAAGATTCGACCATTTACCAGTGGAAAGTTGGCAATGTGTTTTATTGATTGATGTAGGGAATAGGGAAAACGTTGATTTCGTGAAAAGAAAGTTGACTTTGAACTAAACACAACTTTTACCCATAATCCAACACAACTCTCGCGGGACACCTTGTGTGGTGTTACACAAACTTTATCCTTAAAGTAAAGGCCTGGTTACATTTTTTTCCCCAAAAAAACAAAATGGCGGACGAGTTGCTTCGTGTTGTTGAATTTTACAGTGGTATTGGCGGGATGCACTTCGCTTTGAAAGGTAAACAATTTGTACTACATATAACAATTCGAAATACGCTGAAGAGGAGTGCTATACTCCACGCCGTATAATTAAAACGTTAGTATGTAATACGTGACTCGCAGGTCCTCGCGAAGCTGAGATGGGGATTAAGCTTATAATTATTTTTGGAATGTGAAGGTGATATCCGAGCTGCAGAGATCCACTGTAGTTCGTTAGTCTCCTGAAATTTGTGACCATTTGTCTGTACGCCTTTCATAGTGTCCAATCGCACAACACGAGAAGGAAAAAAAGATTTACATGTAAGCTTATGTACATCTTCCTAAACCCAAGGTTACAGCATAGGGAACCCACACTCTAATTTGTAAATGCATACGTATTAATAAACTGTATATGTAAAAATAAACTTGCCTGTTTTCTTCAGTGAATCTGTTACAGAGCCAAGTGGGATGGATTGGAGAAGTATTTTGTGCCGCGGTACGATGTATTTTTTGATATTCGTTGCGTTGCTTCGACCGTTACAGAATTTCACAATGCTGTTACTATTTTCACCGTTGTCGCTGTCTGTCTATGCTGTCACGCGGTTCTCATTATCGTCTCGCGTTTCATTGTTGACTATTAATCAAACTGTTAATAAATTAATAACCAACAATGAAACGCGAGACGATAATGAGAACCGCGTGACCACATGAACAGACGTAGACAGTGGTGAAATGCGATATATAGCGACATAACAACATTGTGAAATTCTGTAACGGTCGACGTGACGCGACGAATATCAAAAAATACATCGTATCGCAGCACAAAATACATCTCAAGACGAAAATCCATCCCACTTGGCTCTGTAACAGATTCAAGAAGAAAACAGGCAAGTTCATTTTTACATATACAGTTTATTAATACGTATGCATTTACAAATTAGAGTGTGGGTTCCCTATGGTTACAGTAGTTTAGGGAAGAGGACTTTTAGATACTCGGGAACGATACTTTTTAATTCTCTACCACCGAACGTCAAAGAAACGGGCGTGTGGAAAAGCAGGATCCGGAACCGGAACCGGAACTGGAAACGGAAACGGAACCGGAAACAGATCCGGAAACATACACTTATGAAATGAAAAGTCAACGCTAAATTGTGTTTTTATTTATTTGGATATTGTTAATCACCCAAGCAAACATCGGGACGCGACTTATGAGAAGTTTCACATGGATGTTGTAGCTTGGGCCAAATGCAGTTTATGATTGACATCCGCGCCCCCTCCTTCGACCTCCGTCCTTGGCTTCAACTTATCATGCTACATAAATGTGTATCACTGTGTAGTAAATTATTGTTTTTGCCATGTGCAGTCAATCTTATTTGTTTTTATCTCTCTGATTGCATTTAGGATGTAGATTTTCTGGTAAAGTAATTGCCGCCATGGAGATCAACACTGCAGCAAACCAAGTGTACCAGTTAAACTTTGTGGATACAAAATTACTTCAAAAAAATATAGAAGTGAGTGACTGCAGAAGTCGGATCAATTCTATCATAATGGCCAATTTTAATAAATGCTGTCATTTTGTAACAAAACATGTGTACATGTACATGTAAGATTACTGCCCAGATATTATAAATCAAATGTGACATGTGTACAATTGTGTACATGTAGGTGCAGATCAAACTTTGCCATTTTGCTAATTTCATTATGATTTTTTCACTTCAGATATACATGTACATGTATACATTATTTAAGTCATAGCCCCTACTATAATTGTTTTTATTTGAAAACCAGGTCACTTGACCCCTAGCTGCAAAAGGCCTATTAACTTGCCCATATACTGATGTACATGTAGCACAATGGTTCCTTTTGAACTAATCGTCTTGTAGAGTTAAAAATGTGTAGCTCTTCGTGCAAGTGCATGACTGTACACTGTGCATGACAATGCTTGATGTTCAGGGCCGGCGACCTTTTTCGTAAACTGACCAATATCGTTGAAGTACATATACAGACAATAGTTAGAACTACAACAAAATTTGACACTAACGAAGTGTGGACCTCTCGGGAAACTTAGAAAGTTATCTTCAAACTGGCCCGCTTCGAGTAGTCGCACTGTAAATAACCGAGTGTAAACATTGCATGTCAATTGTGTATCGTTCACACCTGAATCCTGAATGCAACAGTTACTTTCAAAATAGAAATAAATATTTAAAAACATCCTGCTGCAATCATTTCAGTAATTCTTGCCAGTGAGTTCCTTGTAAGTTATTTGTGTTCAGTACTATTAGTCACGGCATACCATACCAGAGGAGTGCAGTACTTATGACTAAACATTTTATTAATAGAATATATTTTTATAGGGTCTTACAGTCAAAGACCTTGATCGTTTATCTGCTGATGTGTTTGTAATGTCACCACCCTGTCAACCATTCACAAGGTACAGTTTGTTGTAAAATTTAATCTCCTATACACTGAACAACTTTGAACCACTTTGTTGCTGAAAACTGCAGAGGTCCAAGTGCAACTATTAAGTGTTAATTGTTTGCCCTATTGTATTAAAAAGTCTCCATTTCCACCTCAAAACTAATCGTTTTTTCTTCAGCATTTTATTAATGATTATCTGGGCTGAAAATGTTTCATGATGGGGGTCTGACATTATGGTTTCATTGATTTTTTTGATTACTTAATTTTCACCATTACAAAGATTATTAATTTAATTATATTTTTTGTTACCTTAAAAATTAATGATAGTCAACATCATATATATACACATAGAATATTTGCTAGCGAATAGGAATTTTATGTTTTTCTCCCTGATTATTATCATTACTAGAATACCTCATTCAATCACGCGTAGATATTGTTATGTAATCATGCAAGGCACGTGCAGGCTTGGCTAGGGGGTGTGGGATTACAATGTATTGAACCCCCCATCTTTTATTCTGGTATAAAGTAGCGTGTTCTCGGTGCCAAGCATCAATTCACTTGTGATTCCTTCACTGGTTGACACGTCTTTTTTCATATAGGTACAGTCCTGTTATAATAAATGTTTGAATCCATTTGCCTTTATTAAGGGTTGGTCTTCAGGGTGCATCCAGAGATCCAAGAACAAGAAGTTTTCTTCGCATTCTTGAGCTCCTTCCGCAGTAGGTTATAATTATTATTTATAATAATTATGTGTGTGTGTGTGATAATCAATGTGTATAATTATAGACTTTTAGTCATTCAATTTTAAAGTATTATTATCTTTACATGTAAATTCATTTTATATGTTAGTACCGGGTAATTTTGTGTTTTAATTTTAGGTTGACAAAATTCTCACTGAATACCAAAAGCATGGAAAATATGTAATTATAAGTTATATTAATATTATATTAATATTATTAATTAATTATTAATTAATTGATATTATATTATATTAATATTATATTAATTAAATATCAGTTTGTATTTTTGCATGATACAGGTTGTCAAGTTCACCTGATTACATTCTGATGGAAAATGTGAAAGGATTTGAAACTTCAGATACAAGGTGATGACCATTGTGGAGAATACAATAATTATTACACAATGTGGAGTAAGCGACAAGTATGTGGCAAAATTTTCAGCTCCTGGCACACTGTCTCACAATGTATTACATTGTACATGGAAGAGGGCCAAATTATGTTTTAAAAAAACCCGTAAATTAATACCGTATTTACTCTTTTTAATCACCTCATTACTCCCCTTTTTTCATACAGTAAATTGTACACAAATAAAACTGGTTCAGTCATAGTTATTATTAGGGAAAACCTGTATTAATATGTCAAAAAAAAATTTGTAGGGATTACATAATTAAGCCCTTGCTCTGCCCCTTTCCTCTCTAGTTCTACAAGTCTTTGTAAAAATACAATTATGTCCTGTAAATCTTTTTATTATTATTTTGTCAACATGTACTAAGATAATATCAGCCCATGTATTTTTTTTTTTTTTTTACTTTGATACGTTTTTAATATTCTACATAGTGGGTTAGTATTTTTAATTGTTTAATTGTTTTAATTAATTTAGTTTTCCTGTATTGAACATGTAGGTTAGTTAGTTAGTTGCTTAATTTCAATTATGTACAGCGCCATTGAACCTATGGGAAATGGCGCTATATCAATTTATTATTATTATATTATTATTAGTATTATCATTTGCATTTGATACACCATGGATATAACTGTAACATTACACTTCGATTACACTTTTCATTTCAGAGAACATTTTGTGGGAACGCTAAAGGCTTGTGGTTACTGTTATCAGGTACATGTAATGAGTTACTCAGTCGGGGAACAAGTACCAGTTTAGATAGTAGAAATCTTACTTAAATTACAACTTTAATGAAAGCGTTTTAAGTTTACTTCGAATGTTCCTTCGTTGCGTTATAAATTGAAACTGTATTTGACCTTCATGTTTCAGTTAAATTCAGGAGAATTACACGTGGAAAAAAACGTTAACAGCGTATAGTAGCCAATCCGATAACAGCATTTGTGATAGTCTACTACATGTATAAGAGTAGATTTCTGATTTCCATCAGTGGTCAATAATTATTTTCAGTCTGTCGTTTTAATAAAACTATGCTGTGAAAACATAATGTAAGTGTAATATACAATAGTGCTGTGAGTTATATGACGTATAGTTTCGTTGTTACATTAGAGTTTTTATTCACCGTGCTGTTGATGTTCATTTCATAGTTCAATTTATTGATGTAAGCCTTTTTTTTAACAGGAATTCTTGTTATCTCCAACTCAGGTATGTCGTTCTGTCTGCTACCTTCCTGTATACTTAGAGAAAAGAAAAAAGAACATGTTTATGTAATATGCATTTAACAGGTAATGTTGGGTGTTTGTCTAGTGTGATCGTCCGGGTGACTGTAGTCCTAAAAAGGACTGTTGTTGGTTATTGACGTTTCGACAACCTCTGCGGAAGTCATCTTCAGAGTCAGAGCCTTGACTCTGAAGATGACGTCCGCACAGGTTGTCGAAACGCCAGTCACCAACAACAGTCCTTTTTAGGACTACAGTCACCCGGACGATCACACTAGACGAACTACTGATACTCCTGGCATCAAACCATTTACCAATGTTAGGTGTGTTAGCGATTGCTTTTGATTTGGTCTCTCCGATCCGATAATTGAATGAGCCTGCGGGTTTCTTTAGATCAGTTGCTTAGGACCGAATGAAATGGATCTTTTCTACTCAAAAATTCCTGTTATAAGCCCTGGGCTATATACAACTTCGTTAGAGGTTTCGGGTGGACTTTTTTGGACAAATTATTTGTTTTTTTATAAACGGGGATGGGGGCGGGCTTATAATATGAGCGGTATAAAAAGTAATTATATAAAAGATACGCTTCCATTTATTAGCCTTGATATCGATAATTTCAGTCAATGCAGGTATATTATCATTCCCTAATTTTCTATTTGAAGTTGTATGATGTTCTGTGTTCTCCTGGCCAAATGGAGTAACAAGTTTACCCCCAAGTGAACGCAAGTCGCAAAATGCCAATTTGAATGCTCCTGCGCGCGCTGCAATTCAGTACTCGAAGTGAACAAAATTAAAAAAAACTCGCGCAAAACGATGAAAAACTTGCGTCTACTTGCCTGCAAATTTGATCCTGTTCAAAGTGGAAGCAAGTCCGTGCGAACAAAGCCAAGCCGCAAGGCAATGGCACAAGTTGAAAACTTGCGCCTACTTGCGACAGACCTTTAGTGTGCAAACAAGGAATTTCAACAGGGACTTTACAATATGTTACAGTTGTTTTGTTTTGTGAAAATTGCAGCTAACATTAGCTTATTCCTTTTTAGTTTGGAATCCCAAATTCTCGTCTGAGGTACTACCTTCTGGCTAAGAAGAAACCGCTTCAGTTCTACTTTTCAACATGTGATGTGGTAAATTATTACACTTTTGGGCTTCGTTGTTCGAAAGCCGATTACCGCTAATCCAGGATTAAAAATTATGTTTTGGTGAGTTTGACATTGTCAAAGTCAAAACTGAAGATCAAAAAATATAAACGGAAAGCCTCATCGAAAATATTAAAATCGGAGATCAATATTCACGCTAATCCTGGGTTAGCTTAATCGTGCTTTTAACAATCTGGCCTTGGTGTTACAATGTTCATTATAGTTTCAACCTCCCGTAAGCAGACACTCTTCGGTCTGTACATTTGCATTTAGTGTCGCGGGCTTTCGGGAGGTGTTCGTTTATGGAAGGTACAAGTAGAGTCATATACATCAGATTTACACAGTATTACACGAAGTACATGTACGCACAAGACCAGAGTGCGGAATTACTTAGTTTCATAACACAGGTTGTTTAGTCTTTGATAGCAGCTACATGTAACAATATCAAACTGATCCAGCAGTCCTCAGCTTGCATATACTATATGTGATAAAAGGCTTCTATAAACCAACTCGTGAAAATTCATGCAAAACTAAAGAGTGGCTCTGGCTGTATGGCAAAAATTGATGAAGTCGATAAATATAATTGATGGCAGTTTTATTTTTATGATTTTGACAGATCATGGAGAGCTTTCCTCATTTCAAAGCACGTGACCGATGTGACTATCAGTGCAGTGATTGTGGAAATGATTCTGTAACGCAACCAGAATGGATAGCGAACGAAACAAAAGCTGCCAATAACGGGCAGTCATCTGCGATAGAAAACAGTGTTGATAGCACTTACAGAGACAACCATAGCCCCGCCTGCTTGAAATGCCTTCAGGCTAGAACTAAACGAAATTCAGATGTAGAAGGGTCAACAAATACATATGAACCGACACACTGTGGAACAATTGGTGACTACTTGGAGAAGTGTAAAGATGACAATTACTTTGAAGAGTTTCTGTTGCCGGAGAAAGTTTTGAGCAAATTCGCTCTTCTTTTAGGTAAGTGTGTGTTGTTTACCAACAAACTTGCATGCACAAATATGATTTTTATTTTGTAACAGCCCGTAGTAGCTTCAAGTTTGAGAGAGTATTGTCAGTACTAATTCACAATTTTCAATCTACCACATTCGCCAATTTCACTGACCCATACAATGTCATGTAGTACTTCTTTGTTTTGTATTGGATTATCATTTCGTTTTGTTTGATTAACTTTTATTGTATATAAAGCCCTATGAATTAGTGTCTGCATAAGCAGCACTGTTTGTAAAATTTAAAAAAATGTTTGCCTACATGTACTTTTATTGTACTTTTAATTTATCGATGTTTACGTTTTCCTAATGCTCCGTCTTTTTCACGGCTTCTACACACAACTCCGATTTCAACATGCAGTGTCCCTTATTTTGCCTCGGTGCATTTTTTCAGTCGAACCACTTATTTTTCCAATGCTTTGCACATGCATGTGTAATATCCTGTAGGTATTCACGTTGTTTTTAAAATATTTTAATATTTTATTCATTTTTTATTATTATTTTTTTTTTTTTCACAGACATTGTCAATCTTGATTCTGAACGTTCCTGTTGCTTCACAAAAGCGTAAGTGTTTCATTCGCTAACCGGCGATAAACACTAGAAATTGCGTATTTTGTTGTTAAATAAAGTTGTTTCAAGTTACATTGATCAGTCGGTTTTATAACAATAGTCGTTTAACTAAAGCCAATTGAAAGTTATCACAGTAAACCAATAACAAAACCAGTAAACCAATCAGAGTTCGAAGCAAGAAACGTGCAGCCGGTAACAAGCGCGGGAAAATCACGAACGCAAAATCACGACCGGGTCCAGTGATGCACCTGATTGGCTAAAAAGGCTACAGCTTTACCCTGATTGGCCAGAGAACGTTGCGCGTGTCTTTTGTGATCACTTTGTACATGTAGACAAACCCAATACCAAATGAACGTCTGTTTAGTTTCTAAAACCAAAGCGCTCTAAGTGGCTTATAATAAATACCACAATTGGAATTGAATGTTATCAATGTTCGACTCAAACTTTATTGTTCATTTGTACAGCTATGGACATTATGCTGAAGGTACTGGTTCGGTGATCAAGATGGCAAATATTGATGTAAGATTTCCTTTGACTCGCTTCCCTATGTCTGTATTTGTTTGTTTGCTCTTTGATGTCTTAGACATGTCAAAATTATCCAAAATATTACTCGTATTTTTTTATTTTGTTTATTTTGTTTACCAAATGCCACTACAACTCATGCTATTAGTTACTTCTCTTCACAGGACGCAGATATTTTCAGCAGATACAGAGATCTCACGGATGATAAACACAAATCGGAACTTCTGTCTGTGTTGAAGCTGAGGTACTTTACTCCGCGCGAGGTGGCAAATCTGCATGGATTCCCGTCTGAATTTTGTAAGTTTAGATCTTTCTCATGCATGTCTTATTCAGCCGAAGGTTTAACCTGCGAACAGGGTCTCTTTTCTCTCGTCGAGAGAGAAACAACCGACGTAGTGTACTATTAAGACGCAAATATCTTGCTAAGAAGTCTAAATTTCGCGCTCGCCAATCAACACGCGAGAGGGACAGAGTGTTCAAGTGTTCTATGCGATCTTACCCCCGCCCATAGGGACTGGAACCCATCTGGGTTCCAGCCCCAATATAGGGCGGGGTAAAGAGGAGAGTTTAGGGACTGGACTGATGTAAATACTGTATGTATGTCAATTCCATCTTGACCGCATGTTGTGGTTTTTAGGGTATCTGATAATCACACATATCCCCCCCCCCCCCCCCCGTCTGGCATGAAATTTTCGCGGGATCTAATTTTCGCGATTCTCCAACGATCCGCGAAAACTATAGATCCCGTAAAAATAAACTCCTTCGAAAAAAAATCCGCGAAAAACTCCATTTATATAGATTACTGAATTTCAATTAAATTGACTGCAAATAATATTACAAGTACCGTACGTGAAATACCAGACAGGAACTCGGCAGTCCGCGAAATTAAACTCCCGCGAAAATTTCATGCTACACGGTAGTGCAGCTGCAGACAAAAACTGAACTGGCTCTTGTTTCAATGTAATGGTACATGTACTAATGACAATGTATTTCATGTAATCTCAGACATTTTCAATACACTCCTTTGGACTGAGTTTCGATGTCAATCGCGTAAATGCATTTTTTAGTGTTTTTATCATAACAAAAACACTAAATTATTGTTATTATTCTATTTTGTATTTCCAGGCTTCTCCCCGTCTGTGTCAGTCAAACAACAGTATCGCCTGCTAGGAAACAGTCTTAATGTTCATGTGGTGTCTGAGTTACTGAACTGTCTCTTCCAGTCTCCCACGTGACGCGAACAACATTTGAAAATGATTCCACGGTCTACATCTATTAAACTAAACTGATTTCAAGGCTGGCGCAGCTTTGGCTCAAGTCATTCTCAAACCGGAAGTAGAATTTGCGTTTTAGACGAAATGTCATGTCCTAAGGAGACGCAAGTTTTCAACTTGCGCCTAATTGCGACTTCGTTTGGCCAGGACTTGCGTGCACTTGCGTTCACTTTGATCGAGATCAAATTTGAGCGCAAGTAGACGCAATTTTTACACCGTTTGGCCAAACAAAAAAAACGTGCGTGGACTTACGTTGGGTACCTCTTTTACTGAATTGCCGCGCGCGCAGGAGCATTCAAATTGATTTATAACGAGGCTCGAGGCGATAGCCTCGAGCAACTCTTACGCTTCTTTCGTGCTTAGCAACCTCCCGCGTGCATCCATAACTCGATGTACGCACGCTGCACGTTTACCATTTCTTAATTTGTTGCTACTTGCGTCATACTTGCGTACACTTGCGCCAACGCAAGTATGTACGCAAGTTCAACTTGCGTCTACTTGCTTCTACTTGCGTATCGGCTTGCGTATACTTGCGTCTCCGTTAGAATTTCGTCAAAATCATTCCGGCGGAACTCTGAAAACGGTTTGTGCCGAACGTTCGATTTTGTTCGATTGCAATTTTTTTTGTGCGAGTTCGATTTCGTTCGATGACCGAACTCAATAGAACTCAATCGTTCGATTGAGTTCGATTTCCGAACGTTCGATGTGATACGCCGGCAATCCCATGTAAAACGTCAGAGCCGCGTCTGAATTGCATTCATTTCAACTGTTATTGTGCATCACGTAGTTTAGAAGCAAGTTAATCGTGATAGCAAATGCCGAGTAAATAACTCGTAGTCAGGGACATAATTTCCGACATATATTTTTCCTCTGGGCATTTCAGCAGTAGCCTGCGAACGCAGACGTATTTTCCAGCTCGAGTTTCCCCGCCGGGATGAGTTTCGGCGCGGAATCTCGAGCCGGAAATACGTCTGCGTTCCCAGGCTATTTCAGCAGCCGAGCTAGAGGAACATAAATTGCGGACAAGCTAACAGCTTTTTGTTCGTTCGATCGTTCGTTTAATTAATACGTTTTAAAAATAATCATTTTTGGACTATTTTGAGCATTTTACCAACCACTGAAAAGGCAGCATTTGCTAAATGACTTGAAGTAGTAAATATTCTTGAGTTCAGTGGTCCGAAAGCTGACCCTGCGGTTGTTACCAGTGGGTGGGCATTCGCTCCAGTCAAATGAGCAAATTCGACTTCCTCGATATATTCATAGCTATATATGTTGGCTGATTCTCGTCCTTAATCAGTCAAGTTAAAATATCCGCTCAGTTAACAGGACAGGATCGGTCAAGTAAGTAAGTCAACTCTATATACTTCAGTACCTCGTAAAGTAAAGTAAAGTAACCTAAATTCTCTAAATTCTTCTAAAGTCTAAGGCGTCCTAATGTTCCACAGAAATCCATTAACTGAACAACAGAACGGAATCGAACCACGGCTCACGAGAGTATAGGATATCGAACAAAAGTATACTATTTTTCGATTCAGAACAGGATAGACTAATTAAGTAAATTTGTTTTGCGGCGTACAGCCAAAGCGATCGAAGTACCGTAGTAAAATAATGCAGTGAGTAACGCCATGCATAAGCAGGCAAATCTAAGCATGAATATATGTCATCAACAGTTACACTCAATTACGTTTGTTTTGTAAGAACCTTTTTAGCTGAATAATAGGCAGATGATTCACTATGGCTATATGTATCTATGCTGTAAATTAATCGACAATCAATTGATATTGCGTGGGGCACACATGCACACCACGCAAAACATTGGTTGTATCGTGCATAAGTAAAATGTAACGACAGCCGGCGATTTTGCCGCCTACAATCGAAAATCTGCCGCTTACTTCACAGTGGACTTTATTAACAATGAATATGAGATGTACTAAAGCAAATTGTAATGAAATAAATAATGTTATCGGTTGACTTTTTGTGTCGAAAGTGAGCCATAAATTCGCGAACGAACGCAGAACAGCGGGGAGACTGGTGCCTAGGAAAGGAACGTCTTGCAACATTGGCTATACCTTAAATGGATAGACCAAAATAAGATTAGCCAACTTTAGCACCCCAGTTGGCCTATAATAGCACTGATTATCCCCGAGAATAGCGCCCCGGTTAGCCTACTATAACCCCGAGAATTGTTAGCTTTCTTTTGTGGGTTAGGGTAACGTCTGATCTGATTTTGGTCTATCCATTCTAGTCACGACCCTTGCACGTTACAAACAAAATGGCGACCAAACGACCTTGTGGCGTTGGAATTTTCCGCAAAAAAGGTCCAAATTATTTCGGAAAGTGGAAACGGAGCAAGCATCGGGAAGAAACATATAGGTTTGCGTTTCTTTTTACGGTTTCGACTCAAACATTCATAACAATTGATGATGGGCTTTTTTTTTCGTTTCCTTTTTGTTTTTCTTTATTAATACCAGTCATAAATAGGTGAACCAGTACAGCTATAAAGGGCTGAGTTTACCCCCAAACTGAAATATACCAGATGCAACCATTTGAAGCCGCTATTTTCAAAATTTTCCGTTTTAAAGGAAATACAATATTTTCTCTTTCATTTTTTTTAGCAGGATTTTCACTTCTATTTATTTTCCTGCTTCGTTCTTTCTAAATATGGATCTTGAAATCGAAATGAGTTGCTTGTCAGTTTCAAGGAGTCAAAACTTAATTAAAAACATTTGGATAATTACATTAAAACCAGTTAGTATTTTGACATCAGCATGACTAGAAATGGGAAGAACCTTGTTAGATAATAAACATTTATTTTTAATATTCTTCTTTATTCGTGACTTACATCTGAGTTGATTTCAAGCTTGTTTTAAAAATACACTACTCGCTCCACCACAACTAAGTGTCGTCCTGTTTTTTTCAGCATTGAAAACATGTTGTAAATTTGCATTGGAAAAACATTTATTTACTCAGTTGGTTTTATTTTACCGTCTTTGCCAGATGACAGGAACCCAGAAGTCAATCTCGTTCCCAGGGTCTACTCCGCTTTCAAGATGGCGGCTGGAGTAGACCCTGGGATCGAGGTTGCCCGTAAGTAAAAAAGGCGGTAATGATTCCACGGGCCCAAAATGGCGGGAACCGGAAGAAACAGGAAACAAATTCACAATATTTCGTAATATTTCGAGATATAGGAAAAGCACAAAGAGGCGGAAGCGATTTTGTATTAAACGTTTTTAAATAAAATGTTAGAACCTTCTTGCTTGCGGGGGGCCGAGACACTGTATTTGGACTTACGTTCTTCTTCATTGCGGCACAAGCAGCAAATTCCTCGTTCTTATTACAAAATTGAACTGCAAGTAGCTGTAGGAATCCACGAGCCCAAGTGCTCAGGGCTCCTGCTACTACTACAAACTACTACTACATAATGCTCCTTACAAACTAGAATGCGCATAGTTATATACTAAAATTAGAGTCGAACCGTGAGAGCCTGGAGCCAAATTCCTTCTTGAAAAACCCTAAAAGTCATAACATACCTACATATGACTACCCAATCAACGACATGGCAAGAGAACATAACCCTAACTTCAGTTCTCACTCAATTGCGACCACTAAGACAAACGTGTGACAAAGCTAAGAGCCTAGAAAATGTGGGCTGACCTTGACGATAGCCGCGGTTGATCACAAGATCGACACAAGACAAACATTAAGTAATATTAACAATTAAGTAATGTGCAAATATAACATCTTATAGCAATATTACACAATGCAACTTGATTATCTTTGGAAACTGTAGCACTCTTACAGATTTGTTATTATAGAAGTGTTTTCATTTTCGTGATCCGCGGTTTGGAAAAATTGTAATCCATGACCGGATTAATATCAGTATCTTCCTAAAAATCTGATGCCTTTATATATTTATACTCTTCGATCGGTAATTTTAACTTTTTGTGGTAATTTTTACATTTACAGATCATTTTAGCATTATTGTCTTGGTTTTGATTACTTTTGGGTCATTTTTGGTGGTTTTCTGACGTAATGGCAAAAACAAGAAATCCGAGCTTGCGGCTGTCCGTAAGTTATTGATGACGTAACCCCCGCATCTTATAACATCTTGTCTCATCTTGCACTGACCCGGACGTGCTATATACTCTCAAGAGAATATAAGGGACAGTCCCTTATATTCTCTTGATACTCTCCAAGTTTCAGTATTGTAGCTTTAATACTCGTGGAATCACGGAGGGAGGTGGTATCCGCATTTGGTCAAGGAGTCCTTCACCAGTTCACGACAGTGCATGAGTCTTTGATTCAGCATAATATTGACAGGTATGTCAATCAATCAATCAGTAAATCAGTAAGTAAGTCCGTCAGTCAAATTTATGGTCACCTCTCTATATATATTTAACCTAAATTGTTCGCCTTTAAAACTTCCTGATATTCCACCGAATACTGAACAGAATGGGCTTATTTCAAGGCGAGAGAGCGGCGGATATCGAACCAGACTTTATGTAAGTTATATCAGGACGTGTTTTGCATTTTAAAATTTATCGACTCTTTTCCAGCTGAAGACGGTTTTGGATTGCCAGATAAGTACTTTTTAGTGTTGGTTGTATCGAGACAATAGAAGAAGAATCCGTCTGGACATATCATACCATCATATCATTACATATCATACGAACTATCTGCGGCTTTAAATAGTGCGTCTACTTCGTCCCGTCTTTACACTAGACGCATACAAGACATACAGTAATAGACGAAAATCTTATGAGGCGGATTGTGCCGGTGTCTCTGGTCCAGTATAAAAAGGACCAATGCGAACATGATCAACAGTTAGCCGTGTAAATGTGCGATCGATCAGTACTGACAGTACTGAGTCATTAAACGTGACTATTACTCAAATGTTTTTTTTTTCTCGCAAAAGAGCGGAACTCTGAAAGTAGGGGCAAAGTATGTAATATTATGATTATAATCTGTGACCTACGAAAAACAATTGCAACTTTGAAATCGATCGTCTGTGTGAACACAGAAACAGACTCTAGAGATACTGTTGGGAACAGGTAATTTATTAAAATCCTCATACAAATACACTATAAGCCAATTGTAAATGAATACTGATTTGAATTACAATCATTGTGAAGTAGATGACTTAAGCCCATCTAAACGATTGAAATCAATGCAATGATTTATATAACTGACATAAATCATACTGCCCTGGAAGTGGGTGGAGGGGAAAGCTATTAACAAGAAAATACTGCTAAAAGCCGTGCTGAACTGAATACTGTGCTGTAAATTAATTAAATCCTTGAAAGTAAAAAGTAACCTCTGTAACCCGAGCGTCTATAGATACATGTTTTAACATGTATCTATAGACGCTCGGGTTACAGAGGTTACTTTTTACTTTCAAGGATTTAATTAATTTACAGCACAGTATTCAGTTCAGCACGGCTTTTAGCAGTATTTTCTTGTTAATAGCTTTCCCATCCACCCACTTCCAGGGCAGTATGAAAATTACTAGTTTGGCGCAATCACGACGTGTAATCTGTTCATGGAGAAATGTCATTGGCTTAGTAGCAGTCTTATGACTTCCACCCTGCAGTATTGCTCAATCCGTTGTACTGGCCGTGACCCCAACTGTAAAACTACTGTGATGATGAAAATATGAATGAAATCATATATATATATATATATGAACTGCGGAAATGGAATGAAATGAATATGAATATGATCATCGCAGTGCGATGATCACATTCATTTCATGTAAAACTACTGTCAGCCGTTTCTTAAACATTTGTCACAACATTTGTTGAGAGCCGATAGACCGTTTGACCACCTCTCACAACATTTATTTTGTTCTTGAAAGAGAGGTCGTTGTGGCCGTTTGACCGGGCATGGTCACAACATGTCACAACAAATGTTGTGAGAATGTTGTGACCGTTCGATCGGGCATTTACAACCTCGTTCCCAGGGTCTCTCATCTTCCCGCCCCCAGATGAGAAGATGGCAGGCCCTGGGATCAAGGTTGGGGCATTTACTGTCTAGATTTATATTAATAGAGCGGTTTTCAATGGGGATTAATTGCATGTCGTTAGCAGCTGACTCGTCCCCAGTCGTCTCTCTTGTCTCCTGTTAATAGCTAAATATTAACAGGAGATAAGAGAGACGACTGGGGACGAGTCAGCGTTAGCAGTGTGATTAGGAGAGGAGAGAAAGTGTTCAGCGACTGTAGTAGGTTTAGATTTGGTATTAGGGTTATCTATGGTACGGCGGTGTTCATTAAATCTGTCTTTTAAGCGTCGTTTAGTCTCTCCTATGTATTGTAAATTGCAGCGGTTACATTGAATCATGTAAATTAGATTTTTGGTGTTACAGGTAAGGTTAGATTTGATAGAGTGAGTTTGTCCAGTAGAGAAGAAAGTATAGTTAGTAAGTCCATCAGAAATGTAAGGACAAGTAGCGCAATTCTTTCCACAACGGAAAGAACCGAAAAGAAAAGAAAAAAAAAAAAAAGCTAGAACACTTGAATCCCATGGCCTTAACATCCGCGAAGAAAGATATTAGATATTTAGTTTCCCTACATTATTTTATTCTATTGTTTTACTGTCAATCTTTGTTATCTCTCTGACGTATTTCCGTTATTACGCAAAAACTGTTAGTAGCTACTATATAACACGTATATCAATGTAAAATTTCCTCATTGTACCTGAAGAAGACTGGTTATAGTACTTAAAAAACTTAAAAATCTACGTTGTATCGGTCTCTGCTTCTACAGTATATTTTCACTTGTTTTAGCCGATTAGATCACTTGTTGATCCAACGTACACCAGCAGGATTGTCGTCCACGGTTGCTTGCTTGAAAATTTTGTCTTATATCTGAATCAAAGCCTGTCCACAGCCGTTATTCCCGGCTGAGCCAGGCGGGAAGAACGACTGAGCCAGGCGGGAAGAACGGCTGAGCCAGGCGGGAAGAACGGCTGAGCCGATCCGAATTCATGCAGCCGTTCCGAATTGATTCAGACGCCGTACCTCACATGAGCTTAATTCATCGAATTCGATTCGGCTAGTCATATTGTCCACATTAGCGACAGACGGTGTTGTAAACTGATAGCTTAATTCGCATTTCTCTTTCTTGACAGGAAAACTCCACAACTTCCACATGATTAACTACAAGTATATCAAATCACGATAGGCCAACATCGTGTTCCGTTATGAATTTTAACAGCTGGAACATCATCTGGAGTTTGTGTTTTGGATTATTAGCGATGCTTACCATCATTGGAAACATTTTCACCATTTTGATATTTCTCAAACAGAAACTTCGCAAACGTGCCCAGTTTCTTTTGATAAGTTTAGCTGTTGCTGATTTACTGGTTGGACTACTGACTGTTCCATTTTTCATAGCAGTTAATACAGCATTTCGTAAAGATGGGCTTGCACTACGGTTTTTCAATTATATTGACATGTGTACCGGCCTAACATCCATGTTTACGCTTGCTGTTATTTCCTTGGAGAGAATGTACGCCATTGGCTGGCCTCTTCGTCACAGAACTCTCAGCTTGCGTGCTTACAAGTTTGCCATTGTCACGCCATGGATCATAGCAGCAATAGTCGTGTCTATAAAGGTATTGCAGGTCTTCGCGATTGTTAAACGTGACAGCTTCGCTATCTTCCTCGTTTTAACTGTGATCACCCCTCTATTAGTGATGAGTATTGCGTATTTCGTTATTTGGAGGAAACAAAGATCACGGATGGGCGATCGGAGTCACATAACACGAGAAACAAAATTGACAAAGACACTTTTTATCGTCACTGCAGCTTCTCTGTTGACCTGGCTTCCGTTCTACATTTTAACCGTAGTAGTTGAATTTATTCCCGTCCCGCAATCGATTCCATATGCAGCAATTTGGACCATGAAGTTTTTACATTTCAGCAACTCGCTCGTAAATGTAATAATCTATCCATTTAGAATTCCAGAATTTAAAGCTGCTCTGCTAAAAATGATTCCAAGTTTCGTAAATCCGTTACGACGTCAGCCCAGGCTTGGTACTCAAGGAGAAATGATAAAAGAAGGTAAAGATGAAATCGCGATTTAACGGGCAGGTATATTTTGCAGGTTGCTGCAGGTTGCAGGTTGAGACAACTTTTAGAAACATTACACACGCGGTTAGGCAGAGAATGGCGTCACGGTTAGCCCAATTAGCTTAAATTATCCCAACTGAAGGTTAGCCTAATTCTAACTGAAGATTAGCCCAGTTTGGGTAGCCTAATTGTTGGGGTTTGGTTTAGCAGTTGACCTGCAACCTGCAAAAAATTCCTGCCGCTGTAAAATACTCGAAAAATGAATGTATACCCGCAACATAATACAACACCCCACAGCACACATCATAAAGTAGAATACAGCTCACCAAAAAATATCGAAGAGAATTTTAGTCCTCCAAAATACCGCAGTCGCAAATGTCCAGATCCTATCTCTATAACTGTAAATATTTTGGAAGTATTTCATCGTAAAAAGCGAAAATCTCATGAAAACTGAAAGTTAAGCTGAAAAACACCACAATTGGGTAATAACGGCCTGTATCTCGAAAAGTATTCAAGCTATGAAAATGAAAGTTATGTGATGTGTGAAGCATCCAAATATGTTTATTTTAGTGAAAATGACGATCGAATCAATTATGATATCATATCACGCCAACTGAAATAACGTCATACTTTAAAAACAAAATCGGCTATCTTGGATCCGCCATCTTGGATTTCTAAATTGTTCAGAAATGCCAGAAATTAACCAAATTTAATCAACCTCGTTCCCAGGGTCTACTCCGCTTTCAAGATGGCGGCTGGGCGCGGAGAAGACCCTGGGACACGCTGACGAAATACTCCACGAATCGTGGAGTATTTTGTCACGTGACACACGATCGATCGTCTTCCCTACACTTGACCAATTGGATCAATTGTCATCATATTTGATCCTTGAACGTTACTGTAATAACGAGTATGATTACAGAGTGCCGAATTGAATTGAAGTCCTGTTACCAATTAATCATAATTATTCATAATTATAATTAATGTATATAATTATATATTTCTACCGTACCGTAAAATTAATTCCGAAAATAATCCCCTCCGTATATAAACCCCTCCGAATATAAGGCCCCGGGTGCTTATATTTGGGAACTCTAGTATAAACTACGGTATGAACTACAAACTACCGTATGAACTATAAACTGGTATGATGTACGGTATTACATTTTCAATAAAGTTTATTGTTGTACGTCAATATTATCATTTGCACATTGACAAATTGCCGACACAAATTTCCCTCCAATTATAATTGAAATACAAATTTACCTCCAATAATAAGCCCCTCCGAATATAAGCCCCTCAAAAAGGTATTTGAAAAATATAAGCCCCGGGGCTTATTTTCGGAATTTTACGGTATTCTATATCATTATAAAGTTTTATATTTTCTGGTGTCGAGCACTTTTATCATGAGCCCCTGGCTCGGGAGAATGGGCAACCACTCCCTGTGTAACGACTTTAAATAAATTATTGTATTACTGTTGCATTGTAAAAAATTTCGAGGAAAAAAGTTAAACGTTTTTAAACGTTTGTTTTTGACCGAGATGCACGAGTAAAGGAACCCATTTAAGGGCAGCTGTCCTATTACAGCGCGCGTAAATGACGCGTACTGTCCAATAGCAGTTATTACAGATGTCAGCGGTTTGACATGCAAACGAGGCGAAAGGGTCATCTGGTATTGTTAGCCGTACGCGCGTATGGTATGTAAACGAGGCGAAAGGGTCAATCTGGAATTCTATTGGCCCATTAGCCTCATTTGTAGGCTCGATTACCAGCCGTTGTTCGGGAAAATGAGCCGAACGAAGAGCGGACTCGAGAGAGCGGCGGAAATCGAGCCTAACTCGTTTGCATACTTTTTATAAACAAAAGAATATTTGACTGCGGGCTCAACTGTAATAATTACTGCTATTACACAGGCATAAAGCGTAAACTGTCCTATTATGTTGCGTTGAAATGTTGCGTGCGTTTGGCCGTACCTTTGTGCTCAAATCGGGCCTGCTGATAACCAATCAGATTTAAGAATTTTGTTCTAGTTTTGATTAGTTGCAAAATTATAATTTTTTAAGTTACTGAATTAAAGTTGTTGTCATAATATTGTGTGCCATCCTCAATTCCTACACAGTTCTATAGCTATAACTAGCTAATTAAATTTTATCGTATCATGAAAAGCGAATATATCTAGACTGGAATAAGAAACAAGAAAATGTGTGAAAACAGGGGCAATGGACACTATTGGTCAGGCGCGGATCCAGACCGGTTTCCACTCAAAATCGCGGGAAATGATATGTAATTTTATGAAGTAAGTATCTAACAACGTTTGCGGGAAGCATGCCTCGGGACTTCAATAGATTCGGCGCTCGGACTCTAGTAAACCGGTCAATTTTTTTCCTGGATCAGCGTCTGTTGGTAATTAGTGGAACATTGTTGCGTATAGTATTCTGCATTTTAATTGATTATGGTAAAGCGTTACGTCAAAAATTTTCAATTTTTAAAATCAAGCCTCGCGAAAATCCCATCATTAGATAAATATTGCTGATGTATGATCAAATTTCAACTTGTTAGCACGAATAGAACAGAAGATATAGATGTTCAAAATTTGGGACCGTCCTCTCTAATGTTGCGCCGCTTCTAAACCGAAGGAACCGCGACGCAAAATTAGAAGGGTTTGTATGGAGAAATTAAAACCTGAAGTATCCACATCTCAGCCGCAAATTGCAATGGAGAGCTATTTTTTTTTGGTAAGTGGACGTTTTTTGGTATGCTTTCCCCGAATAGCTGATCAAATTTCGAAAATCAGTTTAATTTGTGTGACGTCATAACTTTAGTACTCTATTACTACTGATGCAATGCGGTATATCATACAGCTGACTCACAACGAGAGCTTGGTTGTTGTTGTTGATGCTGATGCTGAGGTTATTTGCGTTGTACTAAAAACTATTTTCATAATTTGCTCACTCCAAAGGCAAATTAGTATACGTCATAGCGTTTTACTCTGCGGCGTTGATACTCTGTTAATCCAGGGTTTCGGAGGCGCGCATTTTGACCAAAACAAAAACAAAGAAGCGGCGCAGAACAGAAACTGAACGGGTTGTCTAAGAAGCACGTGTTTTTATGTTATTATAATTCACTGTAAAATTGACTAAAACTGGAAACAGCCTTGTTATATAATAAAAATATAATTGTTAAGACGAAATCCATTAGAAAATCGAGTAATATTTATGGCCAGTGGACAAAAATCCAGTACTATGCCGCCATAAGCTTTCGCGCTTAAACTAGACATTCATGAGCCATACCTTAACGGTATTCACCAAATAATATAACTCCACAATCCTTAAATTGCTTTCCGCCGTGAGTTTCCTCCCGTGAATGGGTTGAGTCATGAGAGGTGGCAGCCATGTTTCTTCTGAAATGTCTAGTTTAAGCGTGAAAGCTTATGGCGTCATAGTACAGGATTTTTGTCCACTGGCCATAAATATTACTCGATTTTCTAATGGATTTCGTCTTAATCTTCTACTTTTTCGTAACTGATATAATTACATTCTTTCACTCCATTGAGTTGATTTCAAGCTTGTTTTAAAAATACACTGCAATCGGGAACGGACGCCGCCATCTTGGCCTTTCAACGCTCTACATCAGAGGACTAGGTGAGAGATATCATTACCGTAAAGCAAGATGGCGGACGCGGAAGGATCCTCGAATGGCAAAAGAGAAAATCGATTTTCGGAAAAGGAAAAAGCGACTAACACCGATAATAGGGAACTTTTAATTAAGCAAACCACGACTGCAAATCTACCAAAACGCATAACAAATTAACATACATGCAGAGTTATTGTACTGCTGATCAAACCTTTTGTTTAGCGAGAACGTCGCTAAAAAAAGGTTTAATGAGCAGTACAATAGCTCTGCATGTGTGTTATCAGGAGTACCTGACGGAGCCGCTCCGCAAATTATCCGCTCTTCAAGCTGAAATTCTGCTAGCTGGGAACTTCAGTGGGAAAGTCTTTCCCTGGCTGGGAAATTATTAAATCTATCATAAATGTTTTACTTGCTGCGATTTTTTGCTAGAATGTCGATCCTGGCTGGAAAAAAACTGAAGGCTTGCTTTCTGGCTTCCTGCTGCTTTTTGCAATGTACGTACGCTGGCAATTTCTTCGCCGGCTATTATAGGCTGGCGAGCGCACAACCTCGTTCGAAGATGAGAGACCCTGGGAACGAGGTCGGCGAGCGCATTTTTGATTAGAAGCGTTGCGTGACGACCCAAACAACTGCTGCGACTGCGTAGGAGGCAAGGAATAAATCTGTATGTTAATGGTTATTACTATTAAACAATGATTGTATGGCATCTTTTGTTCTGGTGTCATTTTTTATATCGAGCTAAAACAGATCAGTTCTTTTTGTTGTGTCAAGGTTAGACCGCGAACTAGCTAGCCACACTGTTTCGACCACTCGCACTGGCGGAGTGTCCCAGTGTTTCTGTTACTTCGGTTACGTTTTTTAAGTTCTTTGGATTTGGATCTGCTTTAACGGAATATATCTTGGTAAGTAGTCTATCCACATTATTTTGCTGTCAAGAGGACCTTTTGGAAAAGAACTACACATTTACCTCATTTTGTTATGTGTATATTCAATTTTAGCTGATAGCTACGTTGTAGCAGTGAGCCGGCGTTCCAAGCTCAAGGTTTTCCTGTTGCAGATACAACTGGTAAGAACTTTTTTTTAACTTTGATCTAATCTACATTGATCCCGTAATGTAATGCAATGCAATGTAGTTATGTTCCGTTATGTTATGTGAACAAATTTGCTAGTCAGCTTCCGCCTCGCGCTAAAACCAGCCACTGAAGATCCGCACCAAACCATGTAAAAATGTACTCGTCAATTTTAAACTATGTTAAAGCAAGGCGCTTTAATTTCGCCTTACGTCGCTCCTTTTACGAAGAAGAACAACCCAGGGTACTGACACAAATTTGACGCCTTTCGATCGAAGGTTTACCTTCATGTGTTGTTTTACCGTTCGTTACATTAATTTCATCTAAATACCCTTTCTGGTCTTTCTCTGACACTTAATTGATGGTCAGTTGACCCAAAAATTTGCACCGACAGGTGTGACGATAGGTTTTTCGGGTCAACGGACACTTTGGACTTTAGCTGAAAGGAAACTGAACTTTGGGGAAATTAGACTCAAATGGAAGCACCGCTTGACCTGAGGGATCAGAACCTCGTCACGAGTTCTTGGCACTCGGGATCTACTTCACTGGAAACTTCTTACGGACGTCAAGGAACAGACTGGATTTGGGTCCAACAGTAGTTTATTCAGAGCTCACTGGTAGCTGTAATGTAACTAAATAAAGCTTTACAAGTTACTTCCTTATATATGATTCGTGTAAGCGTTGGTTGTTACAATCTTATGACTTGGCAAACTCTACCACGCGTAGAAATACAATAAGAACGGAAAATATACTCTGTTTGAAGTTAGCGATTACTACTTAAAAATTCTGCTTACTTCCGAAATTGCTTTGTTGCAGAAAAGTGACTGACAGCAAGGGTTAACTCCCCTTGAATAGAACAGTTTTAAAAATATATGTTCAGCTGGAAAACTACCGTAGGAAGAAATACCTAACAAAGAAATTTCACTGCGAGCGTAAGGCTCAAAAGGACAGCTGACTCAAATACTGATTTTTAGAATAAAAGGACGGCCATGTTCAAAAGTGCAGCTGTACTAGTGTACAAAGGACGCGGCAATGTTCAAAGTACAATGTCCATATTGAATAACAAATAAATGAAACTTCTAGTTTTGCTGCATTTAAAAAGGAACCTACTGTTGGCTTTTAAAAAGGTTTTAAAACACTGAACACGGATAAACATAGAAATTATTGAAAACGGTAAATCCTTTCATGATATTCCTTCCACCTTAGTTACAGCTGTCCTCAGCTGTGTTATTAAACATCAAATTTCTGATATTCTGGTCTGGGATAAACAAAGATAAAACTACACAATGGAATAACTGAATAAAAGTTACATGAATTTCTTTCGAAATCAAACGATCGACAAGTATCATACTTTTCAAACTTACTTGAAGCGACTTAAATCTTCGATTTACCTTAACACTATATTCTTGACACGGGAAAACTTTGGACTCTTCTGAAACATGGGCACTCGCAAGGCCCTCGATTAACTTTTATGTACTGACGGGGCGTTATGACGGAACGCGTGTGGCTATCTACTGTAGCTGGACGACGGAAAACTTTTGAAATAATGTCACAGAAATTGTGTTTTAGTTGAAATTCAAATTCAATTCTCTACCTCAGTTGTAGTTGAGCGGACAACACTACCAACATGTTCAATATTCAAATTAGATTCAAGGTTACTATTGTTAAGTAATTACCAATGTGATATTCAATCTTGTTACTCTTTCTGTCCTTCTTGACTTACGTTTTATCGCTAAGGTTTTTTTTTCTTTGCCGGCCAAGAACTAAGATATGGTCTTCTGATCCAAATCGGCTGTTGTTCCTGTATTTTTCTTTTAATGACAAGTCCTAGTATCTCTCTTCTTCTCCTCAATAATCAATGTCACAAATCCTGTTATGTAAAATTTGACTGTCCGGTAATCTCTCAGAGTACTTCTTCATTGAGGGAGTTCGATTCCATGCGCGCGTCTTTCTTGATTTTATTTTCCATCTCAGCCTGTTACTTCAGTGCATGGCAGACGTAGCTTTCTCATGCGCGGTTTTCACGTACCCAGCGGAGTAACTGTTGTGTATTGATCATCCAATGATCTCAAATTAAATCTATGGCTTGTGAGGTTTGTTAGGTACTGGTGAAGCGGGACTCTTTGGTCGTTCTCTCGTTGATTACTCCAATGGCTAGGGTTCTGTATCTTTTCTGTGCGGACGCTGAATCGTCTCCTGGATGTTTCTTTGTGAGTACGCTGTGATGATAGGTTTTACTTGGGCGAGTGCTTTTGTTCGTCGCCCAAGGAATTACATTTGCCGTACGGACAAACCACTGTTGGATTTTTGTTTTGTTTTTCTTCGTCTGCTTGGCCTTGATAACGTCCTTGAAGATCCAAGAAGTTCCTCACTTCTCCACGCACTGTGACGATAGGAGATCAATAAACACAACTCGGACAACTCGCTTGGATTGCGGAAAGACAGGAACTCGTCACTATTTCTCGGTACCGGCGATCTACTTCACTGGAAACTTCTTACGGACGTCAAGGAACAGACTGGATTTGGGTCCAACAGTAGTTTATTCAGAGCTCACTCGTAACTCGCGATGTAATTAAATAAAGCTTTACAAGTTACTTCATTATATATGGTTCGTGTAAGCGTTGGTTGTTACAATCTTATGACTTGGCAAACTCTACCATGCGTAGAAATACAATAAGAACGGAAAATACTCTGTTTGAAGTTAGCGATTACTACTTAAATTCTGCTTACTTCCGAAATTGCTCTGTTGCAGAAAAGTGACTGACAGCAAGGGTTAACTCCCCTTGAATAGAACAGTTTTAAAAATATATGTTCAGCTGGAAAACTACCGTAGGAAGAAATACCTAACAAAGAAATTTCACTGCGAGCGTAAGGCTCAAAAGGACAGCTGACTAAAATACTGATTTTTAGAATAAAAGGACGGCCATGTTCAAAAGTGCAGCTGTACTAGTGTACAAAGGACGCGGCAATGTTCAAAGTACAATGTCCATATTGAATAACAAATAAATGAAACTTCTAGTTTTGCTGCATTTAAAAAGGAACCTACTGTTGGCTTTTAAAAAGGTTTTAAAACACTGAACACGGATAAACATAGAAATTATTGAAAACGGTAAATCCTCTCATGACACAGGGCGTTATAGTTTATTTAATTATAAGATGGTCAAAACTCGTTCAATTCTCGCGAATAAACCTGCATACGCCGCGCTTCTATCCTTTTAGACCGCCGGCACCCTGGAATTCACGCAGATACTGACCTCCAATATGAATTACCCTGAGTAGCCAGGTGCTGGAGTAATCCAGTTTACTTTTCAGAAATACATGTCTTTTGGATAAGATAACGATTGACAACGCCAACAATTTTAAGTAGGCAACCGAGATGGCAAACCAAATTTTCATTTGTGGAGCGCTACCAACTATCAAACAAGCCGAATATATTTTGGCCAGGCGCGAAAGTCCATTATTATTTCTGACAGCGTACGCCGGGATAAGAATCGTAAGCTAGGAGAGTGACTCGTTAGTTAGATCAGAATGTTTACCATCCAGTTAGTCTGAACGTTTGTGGCTCCAAATTAAAGGAAAAAGGAAAGCTAGCATGAATCCAAACAGTAGATACAGTAGATGCTGGCAAAGATACTACCGTAAAATTTGCTGGGAAAACCTGCTTTACAAAAGTGGCGCTGGCTGGGAAAAAGCATCTTTGTAACGGATACTGGCTGGCAACTAGAATTAGGTATTTACTGCTAGCTGGCTCTGAAGAGCGGATATTATTTTCCCACGGTTGTTAATTATTAACCGTAAATCCCTTATTGGATGGCCAGTAATCGTTTCGGGCAATGACAAATCGATTTTGAAAATTTTCTCGTTGGGTACTCCTGTGTTATACGTTTTAATTTTGGTATTGATTTTTTAGCCGTTCTCTGCAAAACAACAACGTGAAATGACCAAATTATTGGCGTAGTTGTCGACAACTGTCTCGCAAACTGTGAAAATTAAAACGAGTTGTCGACGATAAAACTGCGGCGTTTGTTTAAAACTAATAAAGTAGTTTTCCTTTTGAAAAGGAAAACTGTATTGTTGTCGATAACTAATTTTTGTAACAGTTTATTATCGATAACTTGCTTCACAGACTGGCATTTTTGTTCTCGTCAACTTTTTATGATCCACAACTAAATAGTTATCTAGTCTGTCGAGACCCTTGACGCTAACTCACAGTTACATACAAGAAAGTTGGGCGAGTACAATACTGTAGAAATGTATCCGTTTGCCTCTGGGCATCCTAGCATTTTGGTGCTTATTATTATCATTTCTTTTAATGTGTTTTACTCATACTTCTTTTGATTCTTAAGCACTTAACCAACTATTGCTAGCTATTGGGTGCACTCGCAATAAATAATTAAAGACTTGAATTGGAACTGACTGCTGTGAGGCTGGCACGAAAAGCATGAGTTTTCACCTGTTGACATTCATTGTGTGGGCCAGTTCGACCAACATAGCTTGCATGTTGATATACGTTGGATAATGCTCGTCCTTAATCGGTCAAGTTAAGATATCCGGTCAGTTAACAGGACAGTTCATTCAAGTAAGTAAGTCAGTCAGCCAACTCAATGCTTAGCACCTTTATTTAACCTAATTTGTTTGACTATAAAACTTCCTGATATTCCACCGAATAACAGAACGGCGGAATTTATGTCAAGGCGCGAAAGCGCGGAAGTTTATTATCTCTTATATCGCGATCCGCTTATAGGTTTGCTTCGCGAGCGAGGCGTCAATATAACGTGGTATTGCCGTCTCACTTTTCTGGACTGTGATTGGTTACAAAGTTCAAATTGACATCGCGGCAATGAATTGGATTCCTCGCGTACGCTCGTTCAAATTCATTCAAATAGTTTTTCAAAATAGTTCAGTTTGAGTTTTGTTCAACGGACATCTTAACCTCTTTACATCAGTGGAAAATGTACAAATAGTAAGTTTATATAATCCATGATTCTACAAAATCAGAAATATAAAAAGCGGCGTTGATTAAATTTTCAAAACTAATTTAGAATCCCGCGTTTCGATCGCAAAATCGATAACCTTAATTTATTTTAACTAGGCTGAAATCTCACAGAAACAGCACTGGTTCTTCGTTTATTTGACAGTTTACAACTGTAAACACTGTCACAACATGTAAAGTCACTTGCCATTTGGGAAATTAATATTAATCTGGCAAGAGTTCAAGGTTGTAGAATTGAATATATTGGAGAAGAACTGCCGGTGATAAGCACTGGAGGCATTTACGGTTAAGTGTTTAGGACCTTCCTGGTTCTGCCAATCTGTCAAACATCTTTCATTGTGTTTGTATTGAGTTATGGCTGTAGGACTGGATGGAACCGGGGTTAGCGTGGCCAGTGAGCTCTGATATTGCCAGGGGATCGAAATGACCTCGAAGGCTTTGAATGTCAACACATGCGTATACTAAGGGCTGAGCAACCTAGCAATATCGCCTTTTTATGCTAGCTCCTCGTCCGTTCAAGTTTTAGTTCTTGTCGTCCATAACCAGTTGCCTGGTTTTCTTTGTCCTCTGCTATGCCTCCGAAACGTTCAGCTTCTTCTTAGGACACTCAAGTCCCTAAAGTTCCAACTCTTCTGGCTTCCGTCCTTTCAATGTGCTGTTGTCAGTTGGCTGTTGTTTCTCCTATTGCGTGCAAGCTTCCCAGCCACCGGTCAAGGTCAGCAAGGTTTCTTCGACTCCTTCTGGTTGAGGGGGGCACTGGGGTTTTCGGTTTTACGGTTTTGGTCATTTTTGAGATCGGTTTTTCGGTTTTTGCACTCAAAATTTCCGGTTTTTCGGTTTTGGTATTCGTTGCGGTTTTCGGTTTTTTCCTTTTTTAACACTCGGTTTTCTGTTTTTAGGAATGAGAAAAGTGGTTTTTCGGTTTTGGTTATTCGTTTGCCTACAGTTCATAGGCCTCTTTATTTCACCTCGGTCAATCCGTGTATGTGGTGCGCCTCCTTTGATTCAATAAAATGATCATTCAATATACTTTGTCGTTTCATATTTTGTTTTTAGTTTTGTTTTACTAATATTATGCGCGTTGAAGCAACAAGTATTTATTGAAAATGTCCCGTGGAAAACGCAGGAAATGGCATTTCCGAGACCCCAAATTTCAAAATTTTCTGTTGGGGCATGCCCCCAAACCCCCCTAGTGGGGTGCGCATTCGGCGCTCTAAATAGTTTCTTGGTGAAAAAGATGTGAACGAACCTAAGCAAACTAAAGATGTCAGTGAATCTGTTGAAAATTATAAGGACAACGAATTCGATGAAAGCAGCGATGAAGAGCTGGGGCTAAATGTAGTTTTTAAAGGCGCGTTGATGATGACGGAAAACTCCTCGGCGGGTTATCCGTCTCGGACGAGTTTCGCCTCTCTAGTGTGAAAACGAACAATGATGTCGAATAAAATGTCTTCATCCTTCGGAAAAAGGAAAACTAAGCGCCTTTATTTAATTATACGCTATATTATACGCTATATTTCGCTGTTGTATCAAGGGTTGGGGGTTGAGGTTTGTGAATTTGCGGTTTTGATCATTATGTTCGGCGGTTTTTCGGTTTTGAGCGATTTTTATTGCGGTTTTTCGGTTTTCTCGGAAATTTTGAGCGGTTTTCCGGTTACTAATAGGCCCCAATGCCCCCCTCCTGGTTCTGAGCACTGCTTTCCCACAACTCAGCCATTAGATAGCATGGTAGACCAGTGTGAATTGTTTACAGTTTTACGACCCGACGTGTTGGTGAACTTGCCTTCGTTCTGAATTTCTGCCGTGTCAGCCATTCGTTTCATGATGTTAGTACGGCCGTTTCTCTTCAAAGGAAGCCTATTGTACCAGATATTTTCTTTCGGGCTATCAATGGTCTGCAAATAAAATTGGTCGATTCCTTCAGGTCTGTGGCTGAGATACTTTTTAAACGCGAGGAAAGGATCTCTCTCACTGCCGTCTCGTTTAAATATTTTGTTGTTGTACTTGCGTCTTGCTTTTGGGTCGTCTCAGCTGCTTATTCTCATCACATTCATGGAATGGCTAAAAAAAGGGGGGGGGGGGGGCAGAAAGTGCTTTTCCCCCTTCCCTCCTTCTCACGAAACATCAAATTTGGGTAAAACGACCTGTGTCCGGCTCAAAAAGTATTCACTATGAAAACGAAACTTTTATGGTTTGTAAGGCATCCAAAAATGTTTATTGCAGTGACAGTCAAGTGTCAATTTTGTCGTCAATTCATGCCAAGATGACGTCATACATTTCAATAATCCACCATCTTAGATCCGCCATCTTGGATTTCAAAATTGTTCAGAAATGTCAGACAATCTCCAAATTTGATTTGAAATCATCAAAAAGCATAATGATGCAAAAACTGTGAAGATTTTGAAATAAATCCTTCGTAAAAAGCGAAAATCTCACGAAAACTGAAAATTCAGCTGGTCAAAAGATTTGACACAACAAAATGTTCCCAGATAATGTTTAGTAAAATTCAAAACGTTTAGCTCTATTGCTTGAATGCTCTTTTAAAGTAAGATAAATTTGAAATCAGCGCGGCCACTTTCTGCCCCCCTCCCAGGCAGAATAGGGTTAATGTTCCTCAATTATAACGTCCATATCAGAGACAGCCATTGGCCGTTTTTATCACAGAAACGCATAATCCCTCTGGACGAACTTCAGGGCTGATAGTTTGACCCGTGTTTACACAACCGGACGATGTAATTTGCAGGTGCAGGTGTGCAGATGTGGGTGCAGGTGTGAGTGCAGGTGTAACCAAATGAACCCAGAATACCCTTAAACAAAGCTAACCCTAACCCTAACCCTAACTTAACCCTAACCACTAACCGTTAACCCTAGGTTACTCACCTGCACTGCACCTGAAAATTAGACCGTCCGTTTACACAACGGCATTTATTTTTCTTGACAGGAAAACTCCACTGAAGTACGTCCAGAACATAATCGTCATCTGTGATGGATTTTAACAACTGGGACATCATCTGGAGTTTGTGTTTTGGATTATTAGCGATGCTCACCATCATAGGAAACATCCTGACCATGTGGATATTCCTCAAACAAAAACTTCGCAAACGTGCCCAGTTTCTTTTGATAAGTTTAGCTGTTGCTGATTTACTGGTTGGACTACTGACTGTTCCACTTTACATAGCAGTTAATACAGCACTTAGTGAAGTTACAACTGCGATACGGGCGTTCAGCTATATTGACATATGCACCGGTCTGTCATCCATGTTTACGCTTGCTGTTATTTCCTTGGAGAGAATGTACGCCATTGGCTGGCCTCTTCGTCACAGAACTCTCAGCTTGCGTGCTTACAAGTTTGCCATTGTCACGCCATGGATCATAACAGCAATAGTCATGTCTATAAAGGCATTGCGTGACTTCTCTATTGTTAAACGTGACAGCTTTGTTATCGTCGTCGTTCTATCTGTGACCACCCCTCTATTAGTGATGAGTATTGCGTATTTCGTTATTTGGAGGAAACAAAAATCACGGATGGGCGATCGGAGTCACATAACACGAGAAACAAAATTGACAAAGACACTTTTTATCATCACTGCAGCTTCTCTGTTGACCTGGCTTCCATTCTACATTATAACTGTAGTGATAGGATTCGGTCAATCGTTACCAAATGCAGCATTTTGGACCATCAAACTCTTACATTACAGCAACTCGCTCGTGAATGTAATAATATATCCATTTAGAATTCCAGAATTTAAAGCTGCTCTGCTAAACATGCTTCCAAGTTTTGTAACTCCGTTAAGACGTCAGCCACGGCTTGTTGGTACTCAAGGAGAAAAGATACTGGAGGGTACGGATGAAACCGCGATTTAACACCCCTCCTCCAACTTCTTAAGGGATCAATATTTGAGCAACCAGAAGTCTGGGAAGAGCACCTCACCTAGCAACGCATAAACAAAACAAGCCTCTGGGGTTTTATGGGTCTGCAAGCCTTTTAAACAGCGGAAAATAATCAAAAATGGCGGAATCAAGCATGTTGGGGATGGTTGCAGTGAATTTCGTTAAATTTCTCAAGGATTCTTTCCTGAACCCGATGAGTGCAGGCGCAAAAGGGAAGCGGTTCTGCCAGATACCACACCCAATATGGCTGCCGCTTGGCTGATCCGCCCGTTACTCCCTGAGGGACCACCAAGCATTTATATTTTTATTTATTTATTCATTTATTTATTATTATTATTATTTTTTCTTTTTTTTTGGGGGGGGGGGGGGGGGGGGGGGCGGAGAATTGAGTGGCCCTTTTGGCTATGAAATTTGGCTTGACAATGTTCGCTTTCACTACATGCTACAGTCACATCGCAACAATTTCAATTATTTTAACATTTCATCGAAACCCTATCACAGAAAGAAGACTTTTATTTATATTTAACCATTTATGTCTTTGAATTTTGAATTGTCTGCACAGTTTAAATAAAAAAAATGTGAATCTTTGTTTCGCAGTTGGTTAATATTTAAAACGATATCCCCTTCAGGGGGTTCGATGCGAGAAAAACAGGTGGAATTTTAAGTTTTAAATGTTAATGATTCATTATATAAATAATATGCATCATTTCGAGAATTTTGGAAGCCTCATTTTGACGGTGCAGATCGGTTAGGTAAGTAAGTCATCAGTCAGTCAGTCAGTCAACCCTATGCTCATCTCTTATTTAACCTAAATTGTTTGTTTATAAAACTTTCTAATATCCAACCGAATAACAGAACGGCCGGAATTTATTACGGTAAACCAAGCTCCCATGTTTTGCAATTTAAAATTCATTGTCTGTTTTTCAAGCCGAAGACGGTTTTGATTCGGTTTTACGGCGATTCGGTTTTGCGTCTTGAACGATACAATGAGAGAGTGACGAACTAAAAGCTAGTGTGCTTGATAGTTCGTCCCGTGACAAGTTGTGCGTCGAATTTTAAAGTCATATCCCCATATTATCATAGCTTTAATACTCCTCGAGCGGAGGGAGGCGGTATCCCCCCAAGTCACAAGAAACCAAGAAGTGAATCGACCTTCAAAATTTATAGATTGAAAGCTTTAGAAGTTAACACTTCTAGCGATATTTCCGCGCGACCTTAATTTAAACGAAACTCACAAACGTTTTTGGAAATGTATTTGTCTGCCTCTGGCATCCCAGCAGGGGTGTTTATTATTTATTTAATATGTTTTTGCTAATACTTCTTTTGACTCTTTTGAGCACTTAACCAACCGTTGCTAGCTATTGGGTGCACTCGCAATAAATAATTAAAGACTTTAACTGGAATACTGTGCAGCTGGCTCCAAAAAGCGGGAGCCTTCACCTGGTCACTGCACGTGGGCCTTCGATCTAACATAGTACTGAATTGACAATCTTGCATGTTAATATACGTTGGATAATAGACCAATTTCGATATATTAATATTCTAACTTGGCTCCGAGGCTTAGGGAATAAAACAAAAGAAATGATTTATTCATCCCTCAACCTCGATGTGATTTATTGTCGATTTCTTTTGTTTTATTCCCCTAAGCCTCGGAGCCAAGTTAGAATATTAATATATCGAAATTGGTCTATTCTCGTCCTTAATCAGTCAAGTTTAGGCATCCGCTCAGTTAACACATAGTTAATAGAGGGAAATGGTTATGAAGCCCGGCAAAGTTCTTTGAAAAAAAAAAAAAAAAAAAAAAAAGTTATTTGTTATATGTTTTTGTTTGCTATTTTACAACAACAACAACAACAACAACAACAAGCTTTATTATGATTTTCACCTCCCGCAAATTAGCAGGGCTATTCGAGGCGGGAGGTGACGAAAAACAAATTATAATAAGGGTAGCTAACAGTAGGGTTTTAGTAATAAATAACAAGAAGAAAATTATCAATTTATAATGGCGTAGAACAAAGAAATTAAAGTAGTAATTTTGTTTCTGTATAAAGTAGAGAAGAGAAAGGAAAACTAACTAACAAACTAACAAAACAAAACTAATCAAACAAAATTAAGAAAGAGATTTAAGGCTATCTATGAGGGAATTGACTTCAACATAGTCGTCCTGAGCTGAGAGTATATCAAACATATGGTAGCGAATTGTTTTTCGGAAAATTGACTTAGGTTTGTCTCTCAGGGTAGGTGCGATATTGTTCCAGACTAAAGTTCCAAAACGGGAAAATTAACGTTTTTGGGGGTTGACCGTGCACAAAACCTGACAAATACAATAGGTGATTACGTGTGTTCAAGCAACTAACCAATAGAAACGTTTCGGTTACGTAATTCATGCATAGTGTATGAGCGCAAAACAAAAGATGTGCACGGTCATGGACCTTCCAACATAAATATTGGCTTCTTTGTTTGCTCCTTTGAAGTTTACCGGGCTTCATAACCATTTCCCTCTATTAACTTTGGTTAACAGGACAGGTTACGGGTAAGTCAGTCAGTCAGTCAGCCAGTCAGTCAGTCAGTCAGTCAGTCAGTCAACTCTATGCTTACCTCTTTTATTCTGAATCGTTTGACTAAATGTAGTATTCAACCGAATAACAACGGCCGGAATTTATGTCAAGACGCGAGAGTTTATGTAAGACAGGCAAAAGAAAAAAGTATAAATACGGGCCATGGCGGATAACGTCTTAAACGATTCAATAAGAGACAAACTAAGAGTTTAGTACGCCTGATAGTTCGTCCCATCAAAACAGCCACGGCAGACACATAATTCGTCCGGACAAATTGTGCGTCTCTAGTATACCGGGAGTATAACAAAAGGGCTGGCCGAATGCGACATGGTCAAGACAGAGCCAGAAGAAATTGAAAAAGTGTTCGTTCTAAGCCTAAGCATAGATAAACATATGTTAACAATAGTTAGCCGTGTAAATGTGAGATCGATCAGTACTGAGTCATTAAAGACTAATGAATTCAACGAACCCAAACGTGACTAATACTCAAATGATTTTTTTGGAAAGAGCGGCATGAACTCTGAATGTATGGGCAAAAATGTGATCTTATCAAAGTATATTTGGGAAATATTATAATGCACGAAAAACAATTGCAACCTAATTTATTGTCATTTTAAAATACAAATTTACAGACAGCTTGTGACCGCCTGTGTCGTCTTAAAACACGAAGGCGCACTATGAAAGGCGATTTCCCAGGGAAACCAGGGCTCATTTGTCAATCAACTAAAATTAGTCGTCATCAGTAAAGGATAAATAATTCTTCGTTTTTCTTTGCTAAGTATTCTAAACCCCACAGAATAATGAAAATGTGTTCATGTTCCTTAGTTTCTAGTTTCAGTGTGCAAACAATACCAAAAGGGCATAACTAACGTGCGTGTTTACGTTAACGCCGCGAAATTCAAACTCGCTCATGAAAGTTTCATATTTGAAGAACATAATTTTGAATTATCTGATCTAAAAGTTTGAATTCACATCTTACTGAGGACAAAAGAGAGAACAATTATAATCAGTGACAACCATATATTGGCCGTTTTTATACTAGAGGCTAGACGCATACTCCTCCCGGACGGTTCTTGGGCAAGTTTTTTCTAGTGCGTCTCGGGTTATTCTTCTCGGTATAAAGACGGGCACAAGACGGATAATTCGTGAAGACGAACTACACCCTTTTTGTTGTATAATTAACAATTATTCGCCTCAGGCGAAGCGAATATTGGTGATTATAATCCATCAAAATTTTTTCTCGCGCGCGATCGGTCTAAACACGTAACGTGACGCAGCCAAAACTGGGGAATATCCGGGTGATATTCCCCAAGTGATATTCCCCAGTTTTGAAAATTTGCGTTTCATTTTCGCATGTTCAGTTTTCGTCTCAAATAAATTGCTAAATTAAATAGGACTGATTGTTTTGAATAGACTAGAAATATTTTTGAACGCCAACAGAAATATTTTGATGTTTAACAGCTTGGCCGACCGAGATCTTCCACGGCAAACAGAGCGGCCTTGTGAAAAAATATTTGAAGGATAATAACTACAATAGCCTCCATTTGGCTTCAAAAATATGTTCGGATATTTGTCCTTGGACATTATCTGTTCCTCGAAGCTCACAGTTTTCCTCGAGCTTCGCTCTCGGAAAACTGTGAGCTTCGAGGAATAGATAATGTCCGGGGACAAATATCCGAGCATATATCCTCGCCAAATGGAGACTATTGTTTATATATTTACCGAGACGAAGTCGAGATAAATATTCACAATATTCACTTCGCCTGAGGCGAATAATTGTTAAATATTTTCATGCCCAGGCTGAATATTCTTATTTTTCTGCCGATTTTAGGCTGAAATATTCTTAATTCATTCTACAAAGCATAGTACATGTGCATTTCAGTAAAATATCACTATATGCCTATCACTTTTGTATCTTTCATCATTTGTCTACACTTAACTTAGTTCATTGCACGTGTAGTTCAGTTATCGTTTTGCTAACTCGTTTTGCTAACTCGTTTAATAAAGTTCATTTCAAAGCATGTGATTTTATTGTATTTTAATTTATACCAACATGCGAAAAAAAGTTCTTATAATAACCCTATTTGTTCGTTCCTGAACCTGGGGGGGGGGGAGAGGGGCAGATAGTGCCCCCCCCCCCCCCCCCACTATGTATCTCAAAAAGTATTGAAGCTATGAAAATGAAACTTACAGTGGCAGTCACGTGTCAATTATGACGTCATACACGCCACAATGACGTCATACGTTAAAAAATCCGCCATCTTGGATCCTAATACTTGGATTTTTAATATAAATTGTTCAGAAATGTCAAAAAATCTCCAAATTTGTTTTGAAAAAATCAAGAAAAATATAAAAATGCTGAAACGGCAAAGATTTTGGAAACATTTAATCGTAAAAAGCAAAATTTTTATGAAAACTGAAAATTAAGCTAAAAAACAACAAATTTGGGTAAAATGATCTGTATCTCGAAAGTTATTTGAGTTATAAAAATGAAACTTATGTGGTGTATAAAGTATTCAAACTTGTTTATTTTAGTGACAATCACGAATCAATTGTGGTATCATATCACGCCAAAATAACGTCATACTTTACAAATGTCCGCCATCTTGGATCCGCCATCTTGGATTTTTAAATTGTTCAGAACAATAATAATAATAATAATTGATATTTAGACAGGGTAACCCCTTCAGTCACAGAAATGTCATACAATCACCAAATTTGAAATGAAAACAACAAAAATAATATAAGGATGCAACAATTGCAAAGATTTTGGAGGAAACTATTCGTAGAAAGCGGAAATCTCATGAAAACTGAAAATTAAGCTGAAAATACCAAATTTGGCTAAAACGGCCTGTCAAAACTTGGTTGCCATGGAAACATCAAGTCACGTGATCAAAATATTGACACTCAAAAATGTTCCCAGATAATTTTTAGGAAAAGTCATAAGGTTTGGCTATGATTGCTTGAATGCTCTTTAAGTACGATAAATTTGAAGTCAGCGCGCGCACTTTCTGCCCCCCCCCCCCCCCCCACCCAGGCAGAATAGGGTTAACTAAATTTCAGCCTTGGGTATATTCTTAACATATTCGTAAAATTTTGCCAATCTCAGCCTCAATATTCTTATAAACAAGATTATTTTGTGCGTCTGATAATTCGTCCCGTTTTTACACAGGATTCGCATTTCTCTTTCTTGACAGGTAAACTCCAAGTATCCCAAATAACTCTGATAGAAGAACATCATCGTGTTTCGTTATGGATTTTACCGACTGGAACATCATCTGGAGTTTGTGTTTTGGATTATTAGCGATGCTCACCATCATAGGAAACATCCTGACCATGTGGATATTCCTCAAACAAAAACTTCGCAAACGTGCCCAGTTTCTTTTGATAAGTTTAGCTGTTGCTGATTTACTGGTTGGACTACTGACTGTTCCACTTTACATAGCAGTTAATACAGCACTTCGTGAAGTTACAACTGCGATACGGGCGTTCAACTATGTTGACATGTGTACTGGTCTAACATCCATGTTTACGCTTGCTGTTATTTCCTTGGAGAGAATGTACGCCATTGGCTGGCCTCTTCGTCACAGAACTCTCAGCTTACGTGTCTATGTGTTTGCCATTGTCACGCCATGGGTCTTAGCACCAGTGGTCACGTCGACAAAGTTATTCATTGGATTCCACAGCTTCCGTATCGTCGTGGTGTTAACTGTGATCACCCCTCTATTAGTGATGAGTATTGCGTATTTCGTTATTTGGAGAAGACAAAGATCACGGATGTGCGATCGGAGTCACATAACACGAGAAACAAAATTGACAAAGACACTTTTTATCGTCACTGCAGCTTCTCTGTTGACCTGGCTTCCATTCTACATTTTAAATGTAGTGATAGGATTCGGTCAATCGTTGCCATACTATTCAGTATTGTTTACCATGAAGCTTTTGCATTATAGCAACTCGCTCGTGAATGTAATAATCTATCCATTTAGAATTCCAGAATTTAAAGCTGCTCTGCTAAAAATGCTTCCAAGTTTTGTAACTCCGTTAAGACGTCAGCCTCGGCTCGGTACTCAAGGAGAAAATATACTGAAGGATACGGATGAAACCGCGGTTTAACACCCCCCTCCAACAACAACAACTGACTGGTACCCATTCCTCTCGCATAAACAGCTATTCAAATGTATGGCGGCCGCAGCCCTCGTAAACCGAACCACAAACAAATACTTCAGGTCATGGCTTGTAAGCCCACACAAACAGCTATGGCTCTGGAGCCCCGTGGTATAAATAGACGCGAAGAACGTCCGGCTGACGAACGAACTTCACTTTATTTAGTTCCTTAGCTACTGTTGGTATAAATGTGAATATATTTTCCAATATTTCGTCAGGCATGGCCTGACTTCTTCAGGGAACTAACTCCAAGAAAAAAGCGTTACAATTTTAAACACCAAAAGACAAAAGAATATAAAATTACAAGTAAAAATATAATGAACATGCGTTTAATTGATGAAAACCATTGAAAGTATTTCGAGATTCTACTGAAATACCATGACCTCAATAGACCATTTTACAGTTCTGTGAAATGTAACCAAGCCTCTGTATGAAAGCGAGGTTAGGGGTGACCATGAGATGATAGAGATCAGAAACTAGTTTACATAATAACAGAATAATTTACATTTGAAAAGAAGGAAGGTTTGTATCACAACAAAGTCACCTCCAGCCTCACTTCTGTTCAAAGGCCTGGATTCTAAGCACACAACTGTAAAATGGACTATTCATTGGAAGCTTGCATTTGAAGTTTGGTAGAGTTGACAATGAGCTAGCAGTCATGAACTTCAAAAATTCACTATTTTCAGCAATGTTAATTGTATAACAACCATTGCAAACAAAAGAAAATACATTCCTAGTACTTTTTATCCTGAAATGGATAAATCTTTAAGAAAAAAAACTGAACAAAAGAAGAGAAAAAGTGATATTTTAATACAGACACGGTAGCGATGTGGTCATGGGCGCCGCCATGTTGGATGAAGCTGCCTCGATATCGTTTAACATCAAAACGAGGCTAAAACCTGTCTCTTACCGTTTCTCGCAAATCAAGCACTCTTGTAAAGTTGTTAATAGTTTATGTCCTTTACTTAGAGTGAAAACGTATTTTACAAGTAATTTGAACTTGGCCCCTAAAAATACATTGATTAACACATTTCTATCTCAAATTTGACTTTCAATATCTTCTAAAGCCTCTGAATGCGTTTTCTACATGCTAATGGAGATTGAAATTAATTTTAGAATTTATGGGCCAAATTGAAGTTGATTAACCTCAAGTTCATCTCTAAATCTTGCATCATTTGGCCCGAACGCATTACATAAATTTTTCGATTTTTTCGAAGGGAAGCGTTTCGAGTTCGACCCCTGAAACTTGGCATGGTAACAGTTCAATAATCATATGTTAGGGCTGTAAAATAAAAGTTTCGAAAATGAGGTACTAGGGGTATTTTTATTGCGCTAAACATTAAAAATATTCTGCCGCCATTTTTAGCGGTCTTCAGAGGTGTTTTTAAAATGGCTTACAAAATTACAATTTCAACGTACTTGAAAATTATTACAAGTACATACATACATACATACATACATACATACATACATACATACATACATACATACATACATACTTTATTGAAGCTCCCTAAGTGGGTTTTTTCAGCATCAAATACAAATTTAAATTAATTAAGAATATAAATACAATAATATAGTAATTACAATAAATATATTAAAAATATTACAAATGTAGGAAATTAATCTAATAACAAATTAGCAAGATGACGCTTAAAATTCTTAGGACATTTTAAAGACTTAATATTACTGTTTAAGGAATTCCAGAGTTTTGCCCCTCTGTAAGCAAAAGAGCGCTGACCAGTTGATAGGCGGAAAAAGGGTATGTCCAGGGTACTAGACGATCGAGTTTGTCTGTCGTGGACGTGGGAACGTAATTTGAACTTATTTGCAAGGCAGTCTAGGACAAAGTTGTTGATGCACTTGTGCATCATAGTTGCATCATTCAATATGTGAACAATGCATAGGAATAGTTGTTCCGACTTCGTGTAAAGTTTGGCGACAATTGGATTTATTTGAACGCTTCGGCGGTGCTTCGTTCTTGCACCTTATTTTGGGCATTTGTTGAAGCGAAAAACCGAATTTTGACCGCACTTTCAAATTTTCGCGATTTTCTGAAAATTAAAAAATCGTTGGAACTTTTAAATATGATTTTTGAAAATAGTTCACCCAAGGGTATCTTTGGGCAAAATATCAGTGATTCACCAAATGGGTCGTTGACGGACCATTCTCGATCCCAACAGTCACTCTTAAGTACGATAAATTTGAAATTAGCGCGGGCACTTTCTGCCCCCCCACCCGCCCCCCCTGCCCCCCAAGGCAGAATAAAGTTAAGTCCCCGGGAGGCTTATTTAATTTCAGGCCCCAAGAAGTGGGGCTTATTAGAGAGGGGAGCCTATTAAAAACTTTATTATTACACCACTAACTAAGACAGAACAAGAAATGGGTTATGTATGACCGTCTCACAAAGGCAATGTCGTTTACACCCTAACTCAACGATACTTCTGGAGAACTAGTCTGCATCAGTGCGTCTTGAAAGACGCAACAATGGACAAACTAAGAGCTTAGTGCACCAGATAGTCCGTCCCGTGACACATTGTGCGTCTCTAATATAGAAGTGTCAACGTCACACGGTAAAGTCAACGAAGAAATTAAAAAAAGTTTTCGATATTTTGGCGGCGGCGTCGTGTGATTTTCGCGCTCGCTCGCTTGCTCTTCCACTCGGCTATCCCTGAGAAAAATGACGGACTGCTCGTAGTCTATTCGTTCTAAGCATAGATGAACATAGGTTGTCAGCTTCAGAGCTTAAGATTGAAAGCTTTAGAAGGTAACAAGTCTGGCAAGATTTATGCGCGGCCTTTAAACGCAACACACAAACGTTTGTAGAAATGTATTTGTTTGCCTCAGGACTTCCCATACATACATACATAACCTTTATTTAAACACGATGAAATTTAAAAGCTTACAGCTTGTGGGGTCGTGTATTTAAGATAATTATTTTCAGAATTAATTAGTCTAAAAAATGTCTAAAACTACAAACTATTTAAGATAAAAATTATGCTAAGAATACTATACATCACTAAAAACATGATAAAAATGGATCAAATATATATGAATTCATTAAGGCGTAGACTGGTGGTAGAAGCTGAAGTTGCATTAAAATTAGGAGGGGCGTTTGACTCTTTTGATCAATTAACCAACTCTAGCTATTGGGTGCACTCACAATAAATAATTTAGAAGTTTAAGCATTTAAACTGGAGTTAATGAGCTCTGTGGTCTGTCACTGGCTCTGTTATCTCGCTGTTGTTAATCATTGTACAATAGACTGGGGAGTCAATGTCTAGCGGAAATTAATTGATTTCCTGTCTGGAAACTTCACCGTTATGACAAAGCCGGCTCCCAGTGATTTTCCACTCATGCTCTCATGTGATCTCATCGTGCTTTGCCCCTCCCCCCAGCTCTGTGCCAATCCGCACTTAGTAAACTCCCTTTGATTTCTGACCCTGTCTCAATTGTGAGCTACTCTTCAAGCTAGGAATAAATAATTATTAATAATGACTTTACTTGGAATACTGTACATCTCTCCTCGCCCTTCGCGCTTGCGTCCAAATTCCCCTCCTCCCTCCCCTTTCTACGCCTGCCACGCAGGATACTAACGACAGATCATATGACATCAATACTACACACTTTTCGAATGTGTATCGCATCTTCCTGAAGGAAATGAGTGGACGCGAAGGATCAAAGGCCATGTGAGTTGGCGCCAAATAGCCATGAATAGCCGGGGAGCCTTCACCTGTTTACATCAGCAGGTGGGCCTTCGATCCAACATAGTAATTAATAGGCTTGCATGATAATTCTCTGCCTTAATCAGTCAAGTTTAGACATCCGTTCAGTTAACAGGATAGGTTCAGGCAGGTAAGTCAGTCAGTCAGTCAGTCAGTCATTCAACTCTGTGCTTACCTCTTTTATTCTAAATCGTTTGACTATAAAACTAGTATTCAACCGAATAACAACGGCCGGAATTTATGTCAAGGCGCGAGAGTTTATGTAAGTTATATTAGGATCAACGAAACTCATTGCATTTTAAAATTAATTGACTGTGCGTCTCTAGCATAACAAAAGGGTCAGAAGAAATTGAAAAAGTGTGTCGTTCTGTGCTATTTTCACTTGAAACAGATCTCGAGAAATAATGAGAATTCTCGGGAGTCACGATAGACCTCAAATATGAGCGATAATTCTTGAGAATTATTCGGCTTTTCCCGAGAATTCTCGAAAATCATTTCGCACGGGAAAACATAGATAAACATATGTTATCAACAGTTAGCCGTGTAAATGCGCGATCGATCAGTACTGACTGAGTCATTAATTAAGTGGGGAAAACCTTAATTACAAAGCCATTGTTATGGAATACTTCTAAACAACATTTATTCGGCTCCCTAACGGTTTTTGTTTTGTTTTCCTGAAATCCCAACCATATTTGGTAAGTCACGTGACCAGAACCGGAAGAAAGCCTAACAACTCGAACAACTTATATTTTTCGCCAATAAAAGGGATGCAAAACGGTTTAAGGACGTTCTGATACAACACGCCTAGCATAGATTTGTTGAAATTTGTTTAAATTCATTAATAACTATTTTTTTTTTTACATTTTCTTGAATTTTTTTTTGTTTTACCTGTAAACGGTACTCCCATGCTATAGACCTGGTATAGATTATGAAAGACGTTAAGCTGCCTCCGATCTGCTAAAAAAATGGAATCTTCATCACTTTTCCTTCAAGAAATCAAGCAAGAAGTCATATCCAAACGTGACTAAAATTTATTTTTGGTAAGAGCGGAACTCTGAATGTATAAACAAAAAATCTGATATTATAAGTTATTATAAAAGCATATTACGGCATTATTCTAATATTATAATACCAAAAACAATTGCAACTTAATTTATTGCCTAGTATTTTAAAATACAAATTTAAGGACAAGTTGTGACCATCGGTAACTTCTTAATTCGTGTTTCCTCAATTATAATCAGTGACACCATTGGCCGTTTTTATACTAGAGACGCATAATCGATATCCTCTGAACAAACTTGGGCAAGTCTGTTTTTATTGCGTCTGCCGGGTTATTCTTCTCAGTATAAAGACGGACGCAAGACCGATAATGCGCCAACACCAGCGAGCTATCTGCTTTAGTTCGTCCCAGTATAAAGACGGGAACAAGATGGACTACAGGACGAACTACCTGCTTTTGTGCATCTTGAACGACTGGGCTGAAATTCCAGCCCGGTTAGGGGGGCTGAGATTTCAGCCCGACTTCCGAAACAAATCCTCTTGAAATGAAGTTAGCGATTACATGGACAACGTTTCAGCCCGGGCTGAAATTCATCCCGGGCTGATAATTCCAGCCCGGTTTGAGAAACCGGGCTGGAATTTTCAGCCCGGCCAAACGGGCTGAAAAAACCATGTAATCGGCATGGAATTTTCAGCCCGGGCTGAAAAGTGAACTTGGACATGCGCAGTGATTGTGTTTTGGCTAAATTGTAGAATGCCCGCCAACGTATTTGCATGTCATTGAATAAGAATGGTCGTTTTGTTTTTATATACACGTGCAGCCGGTATGTAAATAAGTTGCCGGGTATTGTAAAATTGCTCCTGTGTTTTTAAACAAGATGGAAAAAAGGTTCCAGTGGAACAAGGGAGATAAAATCGAAAATCTTATTCGATGTGTCGCGAATTTCAAATCAAAAATGGAATATAACAACAGCTTCGTTCTTCAAACGTTCAGCCGATATGTAAATAAGTTGCCGGTTATTCAAATCGCCCCTCATTCTCTGATGACTCTTCCCGCGCAATTTTAAATTTGGCGCCCGGGCTGAAACTCGTCATGTAATCGCAACAAAATTCCAGCCCCCTAACCGGGCTGAAATTTCAGCCCGGGCTGAAATTCGCCATGTAATCACCCCCTAACTAAGGGCTTTGTGCTTCTGATAGTCTTCACACAATAATCGCATTTTTCTTTCTTGAAAGGTAAACCCAGTATACCAAAGTACTGATAGAAAAAGATCATCGTCTTCCGTAATGTATTTTAACAGCTGGAACATCGTCTGGAGTTTATGTTTTGGATTATTAGCGATGCTCACCATCATAGGAAACATCCTGACCATTTGGATATTTCTCAAACAGAAACTTCGCAAACGTTCCCAGTTTCTTTTGATAAGTTTAGCTGTTGCTGATTTACTGGTTGGACTACTGACAGTTCCACTTTACATAGCAGTTAATACAGCACTTAGTGAAGTTACAACTGCGATACGGGCGTTCAACTATATTGACATATGCACCGGTCTGACATCCATGTTTACGCTTGCTGTTATTTCCTTGGAGAGAATGTACGCCATTGGCTGGCCTCTTCGTCACAGAACTCTCAGCTTGCGTGCTTACAAGTTTGCCATTGTCACGCCATGGATCATAACAGCAATAGTCATGTCTATAAAGGCATTGCGTGACCTCTCTATTGTTAAACGTGACAGCTTTGTTATCGTCGTCGTTCTATCTGTGACCACCCCTCTATTAGTGATGAGTATTGCGTATTTCGTTATTTGGAGGAAACAAAAATCACGGATGGGCGATCGGAGTCACATAACACGAGAAACAAAATTGACAAATACACTTTTTATCATCACTGCAGCTTCTCTGTTGACATGGCTTCCATTCTACATTTTAACTGTAGTGATAGGATTCGGTCAATCGTTTCCATATGCAGCGGTAATTTGGACCATCAAACTCTTACATTACAGCAACTCGCTCGTAAATGTAATAATCTATCCATTTAGAATTCCAGAATTTAAAGCTGCTCTGCTAAAAATGCTTCCAAGTTTTGTATCTCCGTTAAGACGTCAGCCACGGCTTGGTACTCAAGGAGAAAAGATACTGGAGGGTACGGATGAAACCACGATTTAACACCCCTCCTCCAACTTCTTAAGGGATCAATATTTGAGCAACCAGAGGTCTGGGACGAGCACCTCACCTAGCAACGCATAAACAAAACAAACCTCTGGGGTTTTATGGGTCTGCAAGCCTTTTAAACAGCGGAAAATAATCCAAAATGGCGGAATCCCTGAGCATAATTAAGAACAAAACACAAATAGCAGGTATAAACCTTTACTTGATGTTTCGTATGCTATGCAACATACATCTTCAAAAGTGACAGATGAAATTGAAATTACAAAGAAATATATATGCAATAGGGAGTCTGGTACCGAGATTAAGAGCTAAAAAACACATGGAGTTACAAATGAAAACCGTATGTTTTGAGAAGCTAACTAGTATAGTAACAGCTTCTCACTACCAACGTTGCCATTCAAAGCCGGTTGCAGATCTTGAATAAACAAAGTCTCCTTTATTCTACAGTGTAAGTCAGTTCGACCAGTAGCCAAAATGTCAAAAAGGTCGCACTTAATGCTGTGACCAGTAGATATGATATGATCCGCAATGGCTGATGTGTTATCACTTTTAGTAAGGGATTTAAAATGTTCGGTTTTCCTGTCGTGAAGTCGTCGTTTAGTTTTGCCGATATAGATGTCGTTACAGTCCCAACAGCTGGCTTTCTATATCACCTTGGACATCTGGGAGCGGCTGAGTCTGTCCTTGTATGGAAAGAAGGATTTCAGGTGGCGTGTGTTCTGGAATATTACCTTGAGGAATATTACCTTGAGGTTGGAATCAAGCATGTTGGTGCCGGTTGCAGTGAATTTCGTTACATTTCTCAAGGATTCTTTCCTCCGCAGAGGAGATATCCGCTGAACGCGATGAGTGCAGGCGCAAAAGGGAAGCAGTTCTGCCAGATACCACACCCAATATGGCTGCCGCTTCGCTAATCCGCCCGTTACTTGCGCCTGCACACACCACGTTCAGCGGAATTCTCCTAAAACCCCATTGAGCGAGCCTCTGCGGAGGAGAGAGTCTTATACCATGAGTTATAGGAGACGTAGATTTCGAGTAAATAAAATCAAATTACTTACACAGAAGTTGTATTTTGTCTTTAGTTGTCATCTCAGCCTATACATTGGGTATTCGAGGCATAAAACTGGCTCTTTTGAATCATTTCGCTTCGGTTCTATCGAAACTGTCAATCTCATCCCCAAGTCCGTTTTCAATAAAAGCTTGGTTACCGAGCTGGTACTCGTCGCCTCGAAAAGAAGAAAAGACAAAAGACAAAAGACAACTCCTATGTAAGTAATTTGCTTTTATTTACTCGAAATTCCTGACTCCCTGAAGGATCACCAAGCAGAATTTTTTTGGGGGAAAATTGAGTGGCCCTTTTGCTATGAAATTTGGCGTGCTGTTTTCGAAGGACATTGTGTACAAACGCTTGGTAGGGTCTCACCAGAAAGGCCGACACAACTTTGTTCTACGTTGACAAAGTTCGCTTTCAGTCACATCGCAATAATTTCAATTCTTTTGACATTTCATCGAAACCTATCACAGAAAGAAGGCGTTTATTTATATTTAACCATTTATGTCTTTGAATTTTGAGTTATTTGCACAGTAAAAAATGTGAATCTTTGTTTTGCAATAGGTTAATGATTCATTGTATAAATAATCTGCATCATTTGGAGGATTTTGGAAGCCTCATTTTTACGGTGCAGATATCCCCCCAGGTCACAAGAAACCAAGAAGTGAATAGGTTTTTTAAAAGTTGTATTGGAATCGATCTTCCAAATTTATAGATTGAAAGCTTTAGAAGGTAACACTTTACGCGCTGCCTTAATTTAAACGCAACTCACAAACGTTTTTGGAAATGTATTTGTCTGCCTCTGGGCATACCAGCAGGGGTGTTTATTATTTATTTAATATGTTTTACTAATACAGTAGAACTCCGCTTTACGGACACTCGTTAATACGGACACCCGCTTATTACGGACAATTTTGTTTGTCCCGACGACACATATTTTCTCTTCTGATATCAGCCCGCTTAATACGGACACCCGGATAATACGAACACTTTTTCATGTCCCTTTGGTGTCCGTATTAACCGGGTTACACCGTACATCTTTGGACTCTTTTGAGCACTTAACTAACTGTTGCTAGCTATTGGGTGCACTCACAATAAATAATTAAATACTTGTATTGGAATACTGTGGAGTTGGTTCCAAAAAGCGGGAGTCTTCACCTGTTCACATCAGTACGTGGGCCATCGATCCAACATAGTACTGAATTGACAAGCTTGCATGTTAATATACGTTGGATAATTCTCGTCCTTAATCAGTCAAGTTTAGGCATCCGCTCAGTAAACAGAACAGGTTACGGGTAAGTCAGTCAGTAAGTCAGTCAGTCAGTCAGTCAACTCTATGCTTACCTCTTTTATTCTGAATCGTTTGACTTAAAGTAGTATTCAACCGAATAACAACGGCCGGAATTTATGTCAAGACGCGAGAGTTTATGTAAGTTATATCATAGCCTGCGAGCAAGCTCTCTTAAGGTTTTTTCTACTCCCCCAAGAGAGCTTGTTCGCAGGCTAGTTATATTAGGATCAACGGAACTCACATGTTTTGCATTTTAAAATCCATTCACTGAGTCTCAGTATATAAAGATGGGAAAAAGAAAAAAAAGTATAAATACGGGCCAAGGCAGATTACGTCTTAAACGATTCAATAACAGACAAACTAAGAGTTTAGTGCGCCTGATAGTTCGTCCCATCAAAACAGCCACGGCAGACACATAATTCGTCCGGACAAATTGTGCGTCTCTAGTATACCGGGAGTATAACAAAAGGGCCGACCGAATGCGATATCGGTCAAGACAGAGCCAGAAGCCGAATTGAAAAAGTGCTCGTTCTAAGAATAGATAAACTTATGTAATCAATAGTTAGCCGTGTAAATGTGAGAGTCATTAAAGACTCTAATGAATTTAACGAACTCAAAGAGTGATATCCAAACGTGACTAACTCAAATGATTTTTTTGGAAAGAGCGGCATGAACTCTGAACAGGAGCCCATCACTGGGAGCGAGCAACTGGACTGGACTTTTCCCGCGAATTCGTATTCCCGCCAGACAATCAAACGTTTTTCCTTTGTAATCATTAATTGGCGTTACCGCATAACAAAGGCCGAAATTAGGTCGCCATCTTTTTAATTGTCTTTTATTTCATTTCATATTACACATGGGACCAGAAACACATTTTCCCGGGAAAAAGGAATCTAAAAATAAACCGGTCTGTAAAAACGCTGTGACATAGGCGTAGTGTCGGAGTTGCTCGCTCCTAGTGATGGGCTCCTGCTCTGAATGTATGGGCAAAAATGTGATCTTATAAAAGTATTTTTGGGAAATATTATAATCACGAAAAACAATTGCAACTTAATTTATTGCCTATTTTAAAATACAAATTTAGAGACAACTAGGGGCCACCTGTCACGTCTTAACCCTATTCTGCCTGGGGGGTGGGGGGGGGGGGGGGCAGAAAGTGCCCTCGCTGACTTCAAATTTATCGTACTTAAAGAGCTTTCAAGCAATCATAGCCAAACTTTATGACTTTTCCTAAAAATTATCTAGGAACATTTTGGTGTGTCAATATTTTGGTCACGTGACTTGATGTTTCCATGGCAACCAAGTTTTGACAGGCCGTTTTAGCCAAATTTGGTATTTTCAGATTAAATTTCCGTTTTCATGAGATTTTCGCTTTTTACGAAGAGTTTCTTCCAAAATCTTTGCAATTTATGCATCCTTATATTGTTTTCGATTTTTTTAAATCAAATTTGGTGATTTTCTGACATTTCTGAACAATTTAAAAATCCAAGATGGCGGATCCAAGATGGCGGACATTTTTAAAGTATGACGTTATTTTGGCATGATGTGATATCATAATTGATTCGTAATTAACACCAAAATAAACATGTTTGAATGCTTTATACACCACATAAGTTTCATTTTTATAACACAAATACTTTTTGAGATACAGATCGTTTTACCCAAATTTGTTGATTTTTTAGCTTAATTTTCATAAAATTTTTGCTTTTTACGATGAAATCCTTCCAAAATCTTTGCCGTTTTAGCATGTTTATATTTTTCTTGATATTTTCATAACAAATTTGGAGATTTTCTGACATTTCTGAACATTTTTTTTTCGTTCGTGAGCCTGGGGGGCAGAGAGTCTCCCCCCTATGTATCTCGAAAAGTATTGACGCTATGAAAATGAAACTTACATGGTGTCAAAGCATCCGAAAATCTTTATTTTAGTGACAGTCACGTGTCTATTATGACCTCATACACACCATAATGACGTCATACATTAAAACAAATCCGCCATCTTGGATCCTAAATCTTGGATTTCTAGATTGTTCAGAAATGTCAGAAAATCTCCAAATTTGTTTTGAAAAAAATCAAGAAAAATATAAAAATGCTAAAACGGCAAAGATTTTGGAAGGATTTTATCGCAAAAAGCAAAAATTTTATGAAAACTGAAAATTAAGCTAAAAAACAACAAATTTGGGTAAAACGATCTGTATCCAACCTCGTCCCCAGGGCCTTCTCTCCTTTTTTTTCAAGATGGCGTCTGATGGAGCGAAGACCCTGGCAAAGGCTGGGTCACGTGGTACAAATACTCCAAGATTCTTGGAGTATTTTATCACGTGACTTTGTTGTGGAGCTGAAACAAAATGGCGGCCAAAGCTGAGTGTCCCAGATTACGTGAACCGCGTTTTACGGCGTATCTTTGTAGACGAGGAAACAATACTTCATTTGGAAGACTAATTTATTGTTTGGAAGCTCTTCCGCCTCTTCGAAAGCATAACGCGTGGTCAAAGACTCTGGAAACACTACGGTAACACCGCACATCAGGCACATTTTAATAGCTTTTAATTTTTACGCTGTTAGTGATTGATTTACACATAAACTATCGGCTGTATAAACTGTACACTGCGACTTGTTTTCGTTCTACAACTCACCCTTTAATTTCAGCTTGAGTTTAAAGTTCTGATTTGAACAGTTTGTCGTTGGAGGACTTGGAGAGATAAAAATCTCCTGTTTAGACCTTTATACATTTACACCCGTATAAATTTAATAATGAGCTTATCTAAACAATTTCCCGTAATAATAATTTATCTTATGTAATACAAAATTGGTAATTTGTGACTGCATCCACATCTACATCTGGTTTGTCACTATTTATTTCAAATTAAAAGTTCAACCTCAAAATGAAGTATAATATTTGCTACAATACATTGTAGGCTTATATGACAGAGTATTTTCTTTCAAAACAGGTCATTACTTAGTTATTCTGTCAGTGACACAAGCTACTCTAAACAAATTCTCAGTTCCCCCAACAGGAGTTGAAGCTATGACCTTCCGCACACCGGACGGATGCCTAACTCCCACGAGCCTCCCATAGTTCAGTGGTAGAGTGTCCGACCGGTGTGCGGAAGTTTATAGGTTTGACTCCTGTTGGGGGCCGGGGAACTCGGAATTTTTTTCCGAGTAGCTTGTGTCACTCACAGAATAATATCTCATCAATTTATTAGTTGTTCAAAGTATAAAAATTAAAGGAAAATGGTGTATATACAAAGATGTACATTAAAAGGTGTTACGTTTTATTTGCCAACCTGTCACCAATTACAGCACATGTTTTGGCTTTAAATAGAGATTGATTTCACTTTTGTTCTTTACACTGAATGACTGATCCTTTGTTACACTGAATGACTGATCCTGTATCTTGTTCTTACGCAGAATGACTGATCCTTTGTTTTGTTCTTATAAGATTATGGAGAGTAATCTGGGCTCCCCTGCACCCCAAAAAGTAAGAACAGCTTCTTCATCTCAACATAATAAAATCATGGAGATGCTAAAAAGATACCGCTTTTCTCAGAAGGTTTGGCGGCATTGATAGTCTTGATATAACAACGGGTTTCACTTTAAAACTAATGGTATTGGAATGTTAGTGGTTGACCTCTGGTGGGCATATCTCTTCTTGCTTACCAGTATGCGGAGGTCATCATGCAACAGTAAAATCCTGGTTTTAAGCCCCTCTCTACTGTTCCTCATTTCCTTACTATGTCCTCACAGAAATTGTTCAACTTTAGACCATATTAATTTTCTTTATTCTGTTTTGTTATGTTCCAGTTGCATTGATGTACTGACTTGAAATTTGTTTTTAAAACATATCTTGATATAATAATTTGCTGCATCAACTTGTTTATTCTGCCTATAAGCCCCCCCCCCCCCCCCCCCCCCCATTTATAAGCCCACCTAAGACCCCTTACGAAGTTGAATAAGCCCAGGGCTTATGACCAGGATTTTGTAGTATGTGTGGAATTTTAGCAAAATATTGTGTTTCATTAGTGGTGAGAAATTTGTAATAATAATTATAATTATATATTGCTTTTATAAATATAATTATAATTATTATAATGTAATTATTACATTATCTTTCATTTGACTGTTGGGTGGGGAAGAGACTTTGAGATCAAAATGAAAGCAAGCAGGACAGAAAACCAACACAAGCAATAGTGCATCTTTATTTTAAACTACAGAGGTGAATACAATGAATTCAAGTAACATTTTCTGCATAAAAGAAAAAAAGAATGAAAACAATAATAATTGTGTCGTGAACATATTTGGTACATAAATTTATTGTTGTAAAAATCAAATTATGGGGCCAACTATTAAGCGGCTACCCCCTATTAAACGGCCAGTTATCAAAGTCGCAAAACTGTTGTCAGTATAATACTGTAAATAAAACCCCTATTAAGGGGCCACCTCTGTTACGTGGCTATGGCCACCTTTTGCTATATCAGGTCGTCCAGGGGGTGGGGCATTGTCAAAGGCAACATTACATGTATATCTTTTGGATTTTAAAAGACGTACATTATTTGTTGTGTATTTTAACTTTCCTGATTGCCCGTAATTTAAAAGTGTTAAAACTGAGTTGATATTAAACCTCGTTTGAGCCCTGCACTTTTCAAGTGAATCGGAGCCCCACCACACATGTGCAAAAATTTGCACTGTTGCTTTCCACATGCGAACCAAAGATGTCGGAAAGAAGCTTTGACAACTTTGCGGGACAAGATATCAAATTCATAAGCTCTTGGTTAGGTGATCAAGGATCGGAAAGCTTGAGCATAAATTTCCCGACTAAATTGGAGGGGCATTTGCAACATTCTGACAAAAAAAATGCCCGGGGAAGGGGATGAGCGGATTGACAGAGCCATAAGACATAGAAGAAAAAAAAACAACAGGCTTATATCCTTCAATCGCAAGTACAAAGCGCTAACCGTAATATCGGTACAATACTGACATGAAGGAATACGTGTCTGGACATGGAAAATTTCAATGATTTTCCTACGAATATGAATCCAAGAAATAGGTAAGCTTAAGCTTATAGACAATTACGATCGAACTCTCCTTTTTGATTTCTACGAAGAACAATCTCAGACGGTGACATAGCTACGACCCCTTCGTCTTTTCTGGGAAGATCGAAGGTACGGGTGCGTACAAATGCTTTAAAGATTTATATTTAGCTTACATAAGACCGATAGTTCCCGGGATAGCTAGTTTTATACGTGCGGTGGTGTTACAGTTACCGTAGTGTTTCCAGAGTCTTTGACCACGCGTTATGCTTTCGAAGAGGCGGAAGAGCTTCCAAACAATAAATTAGTCTTCCAAATGAAGTATTGTTTCCTCGTCTACAAAGATACGCCGTAAAACGCGGTCCACGTAATCTGGGACACTCAGCTTTGGCCGCCATTTTGTTTCAGCTCCACAACAAAGTCACGTGATAAAATACTCCAAGAATCTTGGAGTATTTGTACCACGTGACCCAGCCTTTGCCAGGGTCTTCGCTCCATCAGACGCCATCTTGAAAAAAAAGGAGAGAAGGCCCTGGGGACGAGGTTGATCTGTATCTCGAAAAGTATTTGTGCTATAAAAATGAAACTTATGTGGTGTATAAAGCATTCAAACATGTTTATTTAGTGACAACCACGAATCAATTATAATATCATATCACGCCAAAATAACGTCATACTTTAAAAATGTCCGCCATCTTAAATGGGATCCGCCATCTTGGATTTTTAAATTGTTCAGAAATGTCAGAAAATCACCAAATTTGATTTGAAAACATCGAAAACAAGATAAGGATGCAAAAATGGCAAAGATTTTGGAGGAAACTATTCGTAGAAAGCGGAAATCTCATGAAAACTGAAAATTAAGCTGAAAATACCAAATTTGGGTAAAACGGCCTGTCAAAACTTGGTTGCCATGGAAACATCAAGTCACGTGATGAAATAATTGACACACCAAAATGTTCCCAGATAATTTTTTATGAAAAGTCTTAAGGTTTGGCTATGATTGCTTGAATGCTCTTTAAAGGAGAAGGTCACTCCAGAAAGCGCATTTTTTTTTCACTACCATTAAAAAGTAAATATGAAGATTCATTACTGACCGTAGTTTGAAGTTCCAAAGATCCTCATAACCTCGCGAAATTCCCCTTCAAAGTGTCGAAAAAGTTGACTACGACCGCTGCCATTTTGAAGACTGCTCCGCAACCTGGCCGCGTAATCGTGACGTCATTCCGTGCAACCTGAATTGGCGGGAAGCACTGCGACCAGCTCCAAACTGTTGAAACAGGTCACTAAGGGATGGAAGAAGAATTACATTTCATCGTTTACCGTTAATTGAAAAGATCTTGCAAAGAAATGGCTAGTTAAACTCTCACAGCGCTTCCCGCCAATTCAGGTTGCACAGAATGACGTCACGATTATGCGGCCAGGTTACTGAGTAGTCTTCAAAATGGCGGCGGCCGTAGTCGAATTTTTCGACACTTTGAAGGCCAATTTCGTGAGGTTATGAGGCTCTTTGGAACTTCAAACTACGGTAAATAATTATTTATGTTTACTTTTTAATAGTAGTGAGAAAAAAAAAAGCGCTTTCTGGAGTTTAAGTACGATAAATTAGAAACCAGCGCGGGCACTTTCCGCGACGCATAATCCTTCCGGACGGTTCTTGGGCAAGTTTTTCTAGTGCGTCTCGGGTTATTCTTCTCAGTATAAAGACGGGCACAAGACGGGTAATTCGTGAAGACGAAATATCTGTTTTTGTGCGTCTTGAACGACTAACTAAGGGCTTTGTGCGTCTAATAATTCGTCCCGTCTTTACACAGGATTCGCATTTCTCTCTCTTGACAGGTAACCTCCACGTATCACATATAACTGTGATAGAAGAACATCATCGTGTTTCGTTATGGATTTTACCGACTGGAACATCATCTGGAGTTTGTGTTTTGGATTATTAGCGATGCTAATCATCATTGGAAACATTCTGACCATTTGGATATTTCTCAAACAGAAACTTCGCAAACGTGCCCAGTTTCTTTTGATAAGTTTAGCTGTTGCTGATTTACTGGTTGGACTACTGACTGTTCCACTTTACATAGCAGTTAATACAGCACTTCGTGAAGTTACCACTGCGATACGGGCGTTCAACTATGTTGACATGTGTACTGGTCTAACATCCATGTTTACGCTTGCTGTTATTTCCTTGGAGAGAATGTACGCCATTGGCTGGCCTCTTCGTCACAGAACTCTCAGCTTGTGTGCTTACAAGTTTGCCATTGTCACGCCATGGATCATAACAGCAATAGTTATGTCTATAAAGGCATTGCGTGACTTCTCTATTGTTAAACGTGACAGCTTTGTTATCGTCGTCGTTCTATCTGTGACCACCCCTCTATTAGTGATGAGTATTGCGTATTTCGTTATTTGGAGGAAACAAAGATCACGGATGGGCGATCGGAGTCACATAACACGAGAAACAAAATTGACAAAGACACTTTTTATCGTCACTGCAGCTTCTCTGTTCACCTGGCTTCCATTCTACATTTTAATTGTAGTCGTAGGATTCGGTCAATCGTTGCCATACTATTCAGTATTGTTTACCATGAAGCTTTTACATTACAGCAACTCGCTCGTGAATGTAATAATCTATCCATTTAGAATTCCAGAATTTAAAGCTGCTCTGCTAAAAATGCTTCCAAGTTTTGTAACTCCGTTAAGACGCCAGCCTCGGCTTTGAACTCAAGGAGAAAAGATACTGGAGGGTACGGATGAAACCGCGGTTTAACATCCACCCCCTCACCCCCCACCCCCCACCCCCACCCCCCATAGAATAGCGCAAAAATGAATGTACACTGGCAGAAAAAAAATATATTAAATTAGTCTATGTTTTTCATCAACTTAACCCCCTCTCCCCCCCACGAAACAAAAAAAAATGCAACATCGCAACACAAAATTATTTAATTTAATATTTGGCTCCTTAACATTGAAGAAACGCAGGTACGGATATATGATTGTTAATTAGATATTTAATAATGAAGACGAAATTGTATACAAGTCTAGTTTTAAAAGGATCATCAGGTTTGTAAATTGATGAAAACAGAAGATCAGTAGATATGAGTATTACAATTTAAACTTGGAACATGTGTGACTTCCTTGTGCAGCTTTCAATATTCTACAAAAAGTAATTATTGTAATGAATAATAAAAATTGATCTTAGCCTGAAATTCCATTTCGTCTTCCATCTTCTGAATACCCTCTGTTCCCTCGCTATACATTTTAATTTAATTTTATAGTTTGTCAATTACTTATTATGAAGCTTATGAATTGTAACTTTTATTTTGTCATTAAAAATAGTATTTTATAAGCCGCCAATCAACCTTTCCTTGAACAACCTTTGTCACTAAGCAAATCTTTATTTATCTACTTTACTTTTTTCTCCATGTATGTACATGTATAATAAATCGTGTTCCTCTATTTTAAGTATTTAATCATTTGTACATAGTGTACAATAATAACAAAATAAAATAAAAACAATAAAAAACAATACCTATGTTAACTAAGGAAATAACCTAATGGTTTAGATGATTAATGAGATAAATATTAGAAATACTTTTTTCTTAGAATCAATATGTAAGATTGTTTAATAGTTATATATGAAACACTGTAAAGGCTAACAAAAGTAAACGTAAATAAATACTTAGTAAATTAGCCTTTGCTGTTTATGCATTTTATTTTACTTTACTCCGAAATATGTGCCGAGATATGACAAGTGGTAAATAACAGGTATCCCCCAGGAATTTTAAACAATAAACTACTTGTGTATAGTAACAAAATATAGTGAATATTACACCCTAGGTAGATAATTTTCAATTGTCTTCATATTGACCCCATACTTATAATTTAAGTATTTAGATTTATAACGAAAAATCATCGATTATTTAGACAATGACGTCATATCCGTAACGTCAATAAAATTAGTTTTTTTGACAATAACAGCGATTGGAAGAAATTTCATTCGGATTTTTTTTAAATTAATCAACTCAGCCATCCAATTTGCAACACATCTGCAATTTTTAGCAGGAAAATAAGTCTCAAAACTTATAATTATGTCAGATTCTAATCTCGTACCCAAATCTTCTCAACCCTCGTAGAGCGAGAAGATCTGGGTACGAGATTATGTCAGATTCCTAAAATCAGGGTGGGAACGTCTTTGATTAGCCTTGGTTAAGTCATAGCTCAAAACATCATATCTCAGATAGTTGGAATGATCCATTTTCCTGTAAACTCTCATTCGTAACGACTGCAGTACTTAAGAAAATTGAAGGGCCGTAACCAGGATTCATAATAATATATATAAAAACGTTCTCTGGTTAAAAATTTTAAAACTATAAGCTTTCGACAACCGTCCTGTTGTCTTCAACGGATAAAAATGTGGAGAAAGCGAATGTGCGTACATGATAAAAAGTAAAAAAATTAGCATACGCGAAAGAATTTAAAACTAGGGAGTAAAAAGGTGCAAAAGTCATTTCTTTAAAAGAATGCTTTATTGACTTGGAAGCGGGCATGAGTTATTGCCCGCTTTCAAGTCAATACCGCATTCTATTATGTATGGGCTCTCCACTCTACAACACTTCTAAATTCCTCACCAACATCCTGGCTCCTATTCAAAACCGCAATGGTTTTTCAGTTTCAAACTCATTACAGTTTTCTAAAGAAACATCTAACATTGTCATCCAAGATGATGAAACTATGGTATCTTTTGATGTAGTCTCTCTATTCACCGCCATCCCCGTTGACAAAGCTTGTAACTACATCAGAAAGAAACTTGAAGACGACCCTTCTTTGCACTCCAGAACAAAATTAGACATTGATGACATCGTCTCTCTATTAGACTTTGTTCTGTCCAACAATTATTTCGTTTATAACGACAATATCTACAAGCAAATACAAGGATGCGCTATGGGCAGCCCTGTCAGCCCCGTTGTAGCCAACATATGCATGGAGGAAATTGAGGATTCCGCTATCAACTCAACCCCCGTTCCCCCGAGATATTGGAAACGCTATGTGGATGATAGTTTTTGTATCTTAAAAAAGAACGCAGTATCATCCTTCCATGATTCACTGAACTCCATCGACCCTCACATTTCTTTCACTATTGAACACGAAAGCAATTGTCAGATATCGTTTCTTGACACCCTGGTCTCTCGGGACCACGGTAAACTTTCTATTCACGTCTATCGGAAACCTACCCACACTGATAGATACCTGGATTTCCATTCTCATCATGACAAGCAACACAAAGTTAGCACTGCTGCGACTCTTCTACATCGAGCAAAACATTTACCCAACTCTGAAACTGGGAAGGAACAAGAAATCAAACGGGTCTATACCGCATTGCAATCCAATGGCTACCCTAGAAATTTCATTGCCGACATCGAAAGGAAGAAGAGTCTCCCACCACCAGTCCCCACACCTGAAGATCTTGTCGGAATGTTTTTCAAATGGGCTGACCCGTGTCCACGAAAATTCGCGACCCTTCCGTACATTAAAGGCCTCACAGAACCACTAACGCGTTTGCTCAGAAGTCACGACATACAAGTCACTAATAAACCGATGAAAACACTTCAACAAGAATTCCCTGCTCCAAAATTCCGTCCGAAAAAAGATGATCAATGCAATGTTGTTTACAAAATTCCTTGCACCACATGTCCGTGGAGTTACATTGGCGAAACCGGGAGGTCATTTAACACCAGAAAGAAAGAACACACCAGAAATGTAAAAATGCACACCAAAGGCTCTAATGTCGCGAACCATGCTTGGTCCAACAATCATCACATCGACTTTGACAATGCTTCTATTATTGACAAAGGCAATTATCGCCACCTTAAAACCCTTGAGTCTTGGCATACTTCAAAAACTGTTGACGCCGCTGGCAATAACTCATGCCCGCATTCCAAGTCAATACCGCATTCTTTTTAAAGAAATGACTTTCGCACCTTTTTACTCCCTAGTTTTAAATTCTTTCGCGTATGCCTAATTTTTTTACTTTTTATCATGTACGCACATTCGCTTTCTCCACATTTTTATCCGTTGAAGACAACAGGACGGTTGTCGAAAGCTTATAGTTTAAAAAAAATTTTGACTGCCAGTACTATCCGTCGAGTTCTTTGAATAGACGGATACACAAGTATCAAATGATGTTTTTTTCGCTAAAGAAAATGCAACAAAAGAATTGCGGAGGGATAAGACGATTTAAAACACTGCAAATGAATCCAAACTCACCGTCGTCCATTTTGAGTTTGCACATGTTTTGAGATCTGGGCTGCGATTCGTGGCAGAAATTTAGATAAAGCAAAGCCTGCTTATGAGGAACCCAATCATGCATGGCCTGGCACACGAACGTGAAACGGTGTTTCATCCGATTTTCAAACACCAAGAGGCTTGTTTGTGTCTCTCTCGTGTTTGATATATTATTCTCAAACTCATTAATAATTAATGACCTAATTAACCAATGAGAAGCCACGCATTTCGTCACGTGTATGAGGTTTGATACCCGGTGAAGACCATGTGGCGGGAACGTTTGTCGCGTGCATGATTCTGGATATCCAATGAAATGACAGATGAAGATCACTAGTGATCTTCATGTGAACATCACTAGTGATCTTCATGTGAACATCACTAGTGATGTTCATATCCAATTTTATTGGATATCAAGATTCTTGCGGCATTTATATGACTTAGACTTAAACTAAATAATTATCATGGAAGCATTTTTCAAAGAAAAAAATAATTCAATGTTTTACCAGCTGGAGTCGAACCTGTGACCTTCCGCACAGTAGTCGGACGCTCTTCCATTGAGCTACAAGATACTTAATGACTTAGGGCATTAAAGTAAATTATCATCATGCTCGAAATGCAAAATAACAAATTTTCACTCATTTACATTTGACTTCATGATCATGTTTCCCCAACGGATTTAGAAACTGTTAATTAGAAGTGCAAAACAATATTTCATTACTACTATTGCTGGTTTGCAACCAATCCCGAGAGATTCAAATGACAAAGACGCGGCGGCCATGTTGGGGGTACAAACAATAGAAGCCAATTATAAATCTTTTGTTAATGACCCCCAGCTGACGTCACTTGCAAACCACCAATTCAGAGCTTACGTTTGGTAACCGTAAATCAAGAGCTGGAAAACAATGCGGGTTAACTACTACTAATTAGTGCTTTCTTTTTAAAGCTTTTGTTTGAGAAGCTATTTCAAAAACTCGTGCTTCGTGTTTCATCACGATTTTCAAACACTCGAAAACAATAAAAGCACTCGGCCTACGGCCTCGTGCTTTCATCTGTTTTCTCGTGTTTGGAAATCGTGATGAAACACTCGCACTCGTTTTTGAAATAGTACATATTATATTACTTTCTCGGCGACGGGGGAGTGGAATAGGGACTGTCTCCAACTGTAAGTTATACAGTTGATTGTCTTGATTCAAATCAAGTTATTTCACAATCTGGCACAGTCACAAGATGTTTAATTTTGTGTGGTGGTGGGTTCATTAAGAAACGCTCATTAGAAAAGCTCGTGCAAATTAAAGTTATGGCGTGAACCAAAGTACGAAAATTAATTAAAATATGGATATGTATATAATATAATCAGGTAAAAACGCCATGCAGAGCATAAGGCCTTCTTAAAAAACATTCAATTTCACCCACCACAGGAATATAGCCAAAAATATACACTGAAGCTATTTCAGTTAACGTCAAAAATATCAAATGGCTTGCACGCGAGGCCTTGCCGCCATCTTTCCTCGCTCTCCTCTTGGAAAATAGTGCTAGGCGTCGACCTCCCCCGCTTCTGTCCAAGTTCTAAATCCTACTAGCTGTGCCTTTTTCTTTTTCAATGGTTCCTCGCCTCGTCTCTCCTGGCTTCCCGCTCCTACGCTTCCCTCCCGGTGCCCATGGAGGCATGCGTAGGAGACATAAGGTATATTTTTTACATGTTTAAAGCCTTCTGGATCGTTTAAATTTATATATCGCTCCAAGAAGCGAAAGTTATTGAATGTCAGGTGATATGTGGAAAATAATTGTGCGACAGCGTGTGAAGAGAAATATTTACTGTCAATAAAATAATATTTAAATATTTTTGTGCGCTGATACGCGTTTAGGTTCGAGTGCTTATTAATTGATGTTGTTAATAAAGGTTATGAAAATGCGATAAGTTTGCAGTGAGAACAAGTTAAATATGTCGACATTATTATTACAATTATCGTATTCACATTTTACCTCTAGTACTGCATTATATATAAAAACATTAACTCGATTTTTTTTATTCAAGCCGTAAGACATAATTGCAAATTGACATGTTCCAAATGGACGAAAGTTACTGCTGCGCTGTGCATAAGTGATGGCATAAAATATTAATGGGCTTTGCAACGCCATTCTTTGTTATTTGAAATGGAATTAAAGCTGTCAAATTTGAATTTGAATACAACGTAAATAAATATGTTGTTTTGCAAAGCCCTGAAAGTGTTACAAAAAAAAAATTGTTGAAATTCGTCGGTCGCACAATGTTTATCTCTGATCGAAGTGCCTCAGTTACAAACCGGACTGAAATCAGAATATTTTTCGAGTGCGAATGTTTATCCCTGATCTAAGCGGTTCATTAAAACTTGGCATGAAATCCAAGTCGCTTGGACACCAAACTTCTTCACCAAAAACGTAATAATATAATTTAAATTCGCCGTCTCGGAAAATAAGAAAGAAATTGATACCGAGTCTCAGCAAATGACTGGGGTGTTTTTTTAAAAACTCATTTACGAAATGACAAAAATGAGTTTTACATAGAAACATGAACTGCTAACTGTCGATGTGTTTTTTTGTGATTATTTAAGTCAAGTGCGTCATTATGTCAAAGCATTTTTATGGCATATGTATCCCGCATATTTTGCATAGGATTTGTACGCGATCAATAGAAAGACAGCAAGAGACCCTACAAATTCCTGAAGTATTCAGACAAATAGAAACGCTTTTACTATTATTTCAAGGAAAAATAGTATTAATACATCCGCGTTTTTTGTTTCAATTCGTCAACCTTTGTCGAGGTTATACATGTACGAAGGTCTAAGTTTATTCTTCCTAATTTACATAAAATTCATGTCATAATTTTTCGTGTACAAGTAATTATATATATTGAATCGGAAATGAGTTGAAGGTTGTGTTTTTGCCTCGGGGAAGAGTTTTAATTTACAGCTATCGAAGAAAAACGCGAAATATCAAATCGCAACATTATTTTCTGGCGCATTTTTGTAATATGGCTTTTCGCAGTAATTTTCTGTTTTTCGTCTTGATGGGAATTCAGCGAAGATGTGCTACAATGGTGCGTGACGATAGAGAAACTGTGAACGTCGCAATATTTTTCAACGCTTCCGATCGCTATTTACCTAGCATTATTCAAAACACAGAAGACATGTTTCGTGCTAGTCGACTGGAAAATAATCTACAACAGAACGAAAACAGTTTAAAAGTTTCCGTTTCCCCACGGTGGTTACACGCGAGCAAGATTGGACACAGTCACATTGGGTTAAACGATTCTCTACACGAAATCTGGAATATCTCATCGAAAATCCAAGGTGCCATTTTTGTGGACATTAACAGTGATTCCTTATTCGTTTCGTCATTTTTGGAGCGATTAGCTGTTCCAACAATTGGGATATTTCAAAGGAAAGAACAACCACGAACACAGGTACGTTGGGCCAAAATTTAATTAGAAACTTGTTTCCTAATAAATAATAAAACGAATAACATTTTCTTCGCATGAAGTAAGATATAAAGTTACAGAAATAAAACTGCTGCCTTCAGGTATAACGCATTGTTATTTCATATCAGAAATTGATTCCGTTAGCGCGGAAATAATATTTCAGTTTACATTACCGTGCTTTTAATGTTGCCGAATTATTTAAAGTTCTAGGATTGATTTTTTGCGTGCAAAACACCGAACAAAGCTAAAATATATGATAGATGCCATCGACTTAATTAAACTTAGAAGCTTTAACACAAGCCAACTGCTTTAAGACGGAGGGACGTTCTTCTATTTTCGAATCACTTCCGGTATTGTTTATGAGCAAAGATGTTTGACTGTTGCATGGAACAACAAAGCGACAGGAGCCGGGTATCTCCAGTTGCAGAACGCCAAACACCAAATGCAGAACTCCATATAGTACAAGTCTTATAATAATTGTCCAAGTCTGCCATAACAAACAACGAAAGAGTAACCGTCTGTAGGCTAACCGGAGTGCTAAATAGGCTAACCTTAAACATTTAGATGAGTTTTTAACCAGGCTAAATACGGTCACATACTACATTCTGCATTTTGGCGTTTCACTTGGCATTTGATATTCGGCATGCAAATACACCTGCCGAAATAAAGTGGTCAAGGCAATATTAGAATATATACTATAAAATAAAGTTTTATTTCAATATTTGGCCCTAAAAGACTACATTCAATCAGGTCAATATTCTAATCTGTAAGATTCTTAAGCTCGAGAAAATATTTGACATTATATACTACAGTGTTAAAAAATTGTAATTCTTAAAAAAATGGTAATTCTTGAATTTGTGTCATATCTTGTCGATGACGTTATACCAATTAACTAATCACTTTTAATTAAGCGGCCGTAATTCAAATAGTTCGTGAAAGCTTTCACGTACCACGATGGATTAAACAGATGAATCAAGACATGAAATGAAATGTTTGCCTTCCGCTATTCCTTCAAAACTGTTGATTAGGGACCATTAGGAGCTCGTAATTCAAAGAACTTTTGAAAGCTTGCCGTCCGTTCCTTTCTGAAACTATCGTAAATAGCCATTTTTTACGTTTAATTCCCGGAAATTACCCTTTAGATTGCCGTAGGGTAGTTTCGTTTCAACTTATCGTGCATGCAAACATTAAAAAAAAAAAAGCGCTCATCAATCAGTTTAAGTAAAATTATGCAAATTCGTTGCGTTTATTCTTGTACACTTTCCTCATCAGTTTCCTTCAAAGACCTCGCGCTAAATTACGGACGTACTGTTTCGCAGTCTAAACGAATTTCTAACTCAACATACAGACCATGAGAAATAAGGTGAAAGTTTGGTACTATTACTAAAAATCTCCCACCTAGTCATTAGGGAATTATTCTTTTTTGTTTTCACTGCAAGGGGAAGAGGCCTCGCAAAACGTCTCGCCGCTCCTGTATTAGGGACCTTAAGCAACCACGACGGCGACGACGACGAGAACGTCACAAAACAATAGGTTTAATTAGTAGTACAATAGCTCTCTGCACGGGCGTTTTCAAACTTTGTACATTTCTTAGCCGTCGTCTGCAAAACAACAACGTGAAATGACCAAATTCAAAGTATTATGGAGAACGTGAACACACGTCGGTGAATTGTCCTTTCTCTATCTGGACTTGAACTCTGTCGCTACGAATTCAGCTCCGGGACAGTTTGGCTACATTGGACAAATTAAACGTGTTGGAATAATCGCGAAATAGTTTTAGGGACGTGAATTCACTTTTGAAGTGACGTTTTCCATGGCGTCGTCGTCGTGGTTGCTTAAGGTCCCTATTTACTGACCCTGATCAAACGGTCTCAACATTTGTCTCAACATTCTCTCAACATTTGTTGAGAACCAATGTTGGCCGGGGCCATTTGACGATCTTTACATGGGTTTCCAACATCACCGTGACCCATGCTTTGGAACACAAACAATTTCTGCAATTTTCCACGCACGTGCGAAGGTTGAGACATGTTGCGAAGAGCATAATTATATATATAAAAATTGAATAATGTTTTTTTTTAAAGGTTTTAGATCAAAAGGAATTGTTCATCATGGATGTGATTATAAATGTGATTTATTTATTTTCTGTTTTTTGATATTGATGCTGAAAATCCCTTTTCAGGGATGCTCAATAAAGTGTATGTATGTATGTATGTGTTTGACACCCCTTCTCAACATTGTTGAGAGGGGGTGTCAAATCAAATCAAATCAAATCAAATCAAACTCTTCACATGCAACATATCTCAGGTGTTGAGAGGTGTTGAGACATGTTGTGAAGAGCATAATTTCGCTAAACGTGTTCTCAGTCCCCGTCCTCGCGCATCTCACTTGTTGAGCATGCGCATTTGTTGAGAAGTTGTCGAGGACGTTTGACACGGCATGGTCTCAAAATCTCTCAACATGACTCAACAGATGTCGAAAGTTTGCTGCTGTCTCTTGCACGCAATCTTGACATAAAGACTGTTTGTTGTTATTTCTTGTAAATAGAACAACTGTATATTTCACTTTCAATACAAGAAGCAAGGATTCAGGGTTTTACTTAGACTGCGAGCAGTCGGTCTTTTCTCCTCAGATCTTTGGCGCGAGCGGAAATCAGTTATAATTATGCAAATTAAAAGAAAGAGACTGCTCGCAGTCTAGGTTTTGCTAAGAGGTTTAAGAGATTTGTATACTGGACTGGGCTTTTTCACTCAGTTGTAGGTAATTTAATGTAATAATTTTCCCGCATAAAAACGAAACTCGAATTAATACTAACTGTACCTTACCCGTGACTCGTAGTCATTTAGTATGTGTGTACATATACTAATTATATACTATTATCCTAAGAAACTCAAACAATAAGACAATTTAGACAGCACCTTAGGGAATCAATGTTCATGTTCTATTTTTTACTTGTCCAGCATTTTTAACGAAGTAACTAATATAATATTCATTATCATGTCCTGATGAGAACCCTGAGAGGTTGAAAGTTCTTGACATTAGTCCGTAATATTTTCACGCTCCAAACTGTTGAAAATATATAAATCTAGAAGAAAATGAAAATGAGTTTCAACTACCTTAATTAACTGACTAATCTGATGCGAATGACATCTGAAAAGAATTCTAAAGCTCGAGCCTTTTTTCTTCTCTGAGGAGATAACAAGTTCTTCATTTATTTTATATTCTCCAGGAGAGTCCTGCCGATTTTACACGAGTCGCTCTGCCATCGATCAAGTATTATGTTCAAGTCATTTGGGAGTTCATGAAAAGGATAGAACGGCGCAGTCTCAGCTTGGTGTTATCCGCTGATTCCGACGGAAAAGAGTTTGCAGGCTCCATGACGCAAGTAGCAAAGGACGAGAAATGGGTAATTAAAAATATATTTTGGCTTATTGGAAACAGCACGCTATCACCGGAAAACACCATAGAGTCCATTATATCACACAAAAGCGACGTCGTTGTTGTACATAGCAGAGATAGACACAATGAACGTTTGTTTCGAGCGTTCAAAGAACTCGCCAACACGACGGACGCTATCTGGGTTTTGACTGACATCACAGAATACGGGATATCGGATATTGATGTCCTTCCAACTGGCTTGATTAAAATAAGCGCCAGATTGAGAGAAACGAATTGCGATTACACTTTGTATTCAGATGCCATTTACGATGCCCTTCTTCTCTATCAAGTTGTGTTTGAAGCGGTACGTGGAAAAAATCGATATCAGACCTCCGAAGAAGAAGCTTGCTTTGGAGAAATTGAAGACTCAAAAGATGTCCAGGATCTAGTCAAAATGTAAGTAATTATTAGTCATCAATCGTGATTAATAATAAAAAACTGTCAGATCATTTCGGACTAGGCCAGCGGTCATATAAGCCGTTCATGCGCACTTAAATGCGACCGAGACGACCGAGACATCTATAGTCACGTGTAATCCAATCTCGTTCCTAGAGTCCTCGTTATCCTTGTCCAGCGGTGGAACGGCCAACAAGGACCACTGGGGGAAGCGATCCGCCTGACTTGCGCAGTAAGACCGGAAGTCCAAAATCTTGGTGTCCGTGAGTTGAAACATGGGATCGAACACATGCGCAGTAGAACCGGAAGTCCAAGAATCTTGTCATGGCGGATCGCTTCCCCCCAGAGGTCCTTGTTGGCCGCTCCTCCGCTGGACAAGGGTAACGAGGACTCTGGGAACGAGATTGCGCGTAATCTCGTTCCCAAAGGCCGTGATCCTTTTGTTCAGCACCAAGTCACCACTGACCGAAAACGCGCGGGCTCTGGGACCGCGAGATTGATTCACACGCAGGTATTATTCTTTGGGCGCAGAGCCTTCGGTTTCTTGACTGCGCAAGATACATGTGCAAAAGAGAAGAACTCTTTTGTCGAGAATGAGTCAGCTATTATATAAAGCGCTTGTTTGTTTTTACTTTATTACATCATATTTTTGCGACACGTTAATTTCGTGAATTTCTTAATTTTTTTTATAGCTCGCGAAATTCTAGTGTCGTGAAAAAAAAGGCGTCGCGAAAATTTTATGTACGTAATTAAGGTAGTTTTATGTTAGCTTTAAATTAAATAACGCTATAATTTAAATCATCACGTGAAATTGTAAACGAAAATGTGCCTTTCTGACAAACTGTTGTGTCCTTATTTTCTTCACATTCAAGACGCCTAAAAGAGACATTCATCGAAGGTAGAAGCTCTCTGTTTGTGAAACCTTCACTCTATGAAAGAACAGGGGCAACTTTCGAAATATGGAACCATCGACGCGAGGTAAATGGTGCCAAACACTGGTCCCTTGTGGGGCTAAGGACACCGACAGGTTTCGCTCTGGACACCTTTTTGGCTCCCAATGGAAGCGCCATCACAGCACCTGCTGTACCAGTGACGCACACCTTGCGTGTACCCGTGAATGAGTACTATCCTTGGGTTCAGATTCAGGACCCTCGGTTAGATAACAAAGGGAAGTATTATTGCATTGGAAGGAGCCAACTTTGCTACAAGTTCCATGACTCAAGTCGGAACAACAAGACTACGCTTTGCTGTCACGGCGTCTCCATTGATTTGCTAGTCATGATTCAGAACGATCTTGGATTTCGCAGCGAGATCTATTTCACACCGGATGGGAATTATGGGGACTTTGATGAGAAGACAAACACGTGGAATGGAATTGTTGGAGAAGTGTTATCGGGAAAGGCGGATTTTGCCATTGACATATCAATGAATGAGATGAGATACGAATATCTTGACTATGCTAATCCATTTATCCACTTGGCCTTGAATATATTGGTTTTAAAGGATCTGGAAGTTAACGACGGTGAGAAAGATTGCCATTAATAATTTGTTCAAAAAAGCCTGGTTTCCATGTACGATGTCGGGAAATAACAAATCCCCATTGGTCTGGTATTACCCGACATATGAAACCAGCTTAAGCAAAAGTCGACAAACGTTCCGAGAACAAACTTCTGGGAACAATTTGGTATAACAGGTCATTGTCCACGGCAATTAATGTTTCCATTGCAACCCATAGTTTGACAAGCATGCTTTTCTAAATTTGAAATTTTCCAGTTTTTAATGATACTTTTTATGTTTTTGTTATACATGTCACAATTTTATTGATTTAGCATCATTGTATTGTTTTGTTTACTTTTGAGTCACGTTCAGATTTTCATGTATTACCACCAAACTGACCATGTGTTGTCACCCAACGCTTCCTGGACATAACCGTTACGTGATGGAGAGGTTTAGATGTAGTAATCACGTTATTGTGCTAATGATTTGTTGTGTTGTGTAGAAATCCAGTGGAATTCGTGGCTGGACCCATTTCAGTATCAACTTTGGTTCTCTATCCTTGGATTCATTAATATCATTTTGATAGTAATCTGGTGGATTGACAGGAAGAGTCCCACGGGAAATCATAAACAACTGGACAGCGAAGATGACGGCTTCACATTATTGGGTACTCTCATTTGTTTCTTCTTATTCTATAGTAAAATATTTTCGTCGTGTTGTAATAAACTTTATTCAACACATCCGGAAGGACTCCCTCGTGAAAGGAGCTAGCCTGAGATCAGGCTCCTGAAGAAAATTTGCTCGCGAAGCGAGCCGAGTCGCTGCGCAAATTTTCTTCAGGAGCCTGATCTCAGGCTAGTACAGCAGTGCTAAATCCTCTGACACTGAAATAAAGTCCCCAGGCAGCGACTCGGCTCGCTTCGCTCGCAAATTTTCTTCAGGAGCCTGATCTCAGGCTAGAAAGGAGCGGGCATGCTCGTCGTCTGTTTTATGGGTGTAAACAAGAGAATATGAAGGTTACCCTTCATATTCTCTTGGTGTAAATTATGGATTTTGGTATTGGTGTTCAGGACGGAATACCAATAATTTTAGCCAGCAAGGTATCGTTTAGGGTTGCACGCGAATATATAAAAAACACCGCCATGCTGTATGTGTTGCTGGTCTACACCGATCAGGCATGAAATCTGGTATCTTTTAGAGGTCAAATAAACCACGCCCAGATTGGTTTAATTCAAATTTTCGGAGGAGCATCCCCGACCCTTTCACATGGGAGTCCCCCACCCCCTGGTCAATACACTGAGTACACACACCGCATACTTGCCATTCGATTAGCCTATTTACATCTCTTATATTAAACAGAAGAGAGGTTTCCATAAATAATAGAACTTGTTCATTTGACCCTTGGAATGCGGTATGGATCTTTGCACAATGATCCTGTTCTTAACATATATAAAGCATTTGCTTCAGAACTCTTCAGTTAACAATATTCATTTGTATTCATCAGATTCCATGACTTATGTATGGGGTGTGGCATTTGGAAAGGACATCGGTGCTGAGAAGACACCTCGCAGCAACAGTGCACGATGTATTTCTACATTTTACGCATTTTTTGCCTTGATTGTTGTCAATACGTACTGTGCAAACTTGATGGCTTTCTTAGTCCAAGAACATTTTCAGCTTCCTATCAGTGGAATAAGGGATGCAAAGGTAATTCGCTATTTTGACATAAGCCATTCGTTATGCACAAATTGTTCTTGGAAACTATGCCAGTTTGGCGGAAAATGATCGCCAAGACCTTCTTGATTTCAAATATAATATAGCTCATTATTTTTTCATAAAAAAAGTAACAGTATAGCTTTTCAGCTACTGATAACATATTCCTGCATGGTAAATGATCTCGCTCATTCCAAAACAATAACAACAACAACTACGGCAACAACAACGATTGTATTACTCGGTAAGCTTCGATCATACCAAAAACGTCATTGAAAGCGTCTTTTAGCTCGTCGCCACAATATAGAAACCTGGAATAAAATCACATGCTTGAGAATCGAAAACAAGAATGTTGTTTCGGTAAACCACAATATGAAAGTCTCTTTTCCTTTGAGGATTTGACAAAAAGCAAACGACAACAAACCGCACCACCACCGCATCAAAAAACAACAACAAAAGCAAACACCACCACACCACCGAAAACAAACAACAACAACAACAACAACAACAGCAACAAAACACACCACCACCGACAAAACAACAGCAGAAACAAACCACAGCACCACAAACAAAATACTGAACAACAAAAACAACAACAACAGTAAACCACACTACCAACAATAAAACAACAACATACCACCAACAACAAAACAACAAAACAAACCATCACCACAACAACAACAACAACAACGAAACCACACCACCAACAACGCTGAAAAAAAATCACGCATATATAAATGGAACTTGTCTATTGGTATTTTCCCTAGTCCTCTGCCTGGCACTAATATGCGTGAATCCACTGTGCATACTCCCATAGGGAAGGCCTTTGTCGTAATATATTCCCCTCGCACAGTTATCCATAGGATACATTTATATAACTACTTGTATGTTGTTAAATCTTGCCACAGATTCGTCACCCCTCCCTTGTTCCACCCAAGGGGTTTAAGCTTGGAGTAATGAAAGATTCCCAAGAGGAGAGCTACTTTAAATTTCACAGCGAGGACATATTCCGTGAAATTTACCATACCAACGTGAAGGTCAACTTAGTAAGAAATTTTGCGGATGGCCTTGAAAAACTTAAAAACAGGTCAGGAAAACGCGTTATAACTATACACCTTATAGATCCATAAATAGCTGCTTTTCAGTATTTTGTCTGGCTAGGTTTCCAAAGAAATTGAGAATATCACATCAAAAGCACTGGAATCCAACGTTTAACCCTATTCAGACTTTTATATAGTACGTCCAAATTAATGTTTCCTTTTATAATTTAGGTACACAACATGAGATGATGATGCCATGTAACATCAAGAGACTTAGATCATAGTCTCTTGGTAACATTTAAATATTACTTCATGATTTCCGAAGAGCCGCCATTTTGGATTTCTTGATTTTTCCAATACGACAGAACACAACCCAAAAATGACTTAAAATAATAAAAACCGATAAAAGAATACTAAAATAATCTAAATATATAAAAGTTATTGCCGAGTTATTTTTTTCAGTAAAAAAAAACATCATGGAAAAACATGCCTGTCAAAATATGGCGGTGGCATGGTAACAACAAGTTCCGTGAACAATTGACATGTCATATCAAATTGTTCCTAGATAAAGTCGAGGTAAAGCGAAATTTTGGTGGTTTTACTTCAATATTAAAAAATATATATATTTGAAGAGGGTAAAGTCCCCGCGGACATCCCCACGGGGTCTGAATAGGGTTAAATAAGAAGAGGCGTTTAATCGAATCAATATGGTAACTGTTTCATTTTGTTTTGGTAGGGAGATTCACGGGCTTGTTGGAGACTACCTTTCACTCAGCCAAGTTGCTAACAGGGACAAAAACTGTTCCTATAGCCTTGCCGGGCCAAACTTCTTTAACTTTGGACTTGGGTTAGCACTGCCTAAAGCGTCGCCATGGTTACACGACATCAATCAAGCGGTGTTAAAGAATCAAGAAAACGGGTCAATACAAGCCATTGAGGAACGGTGGTTCAACAAAAAGAGCTGCGACGGTAAACCGTTCAACCCACTCGATATCATCAATTTCAGCGGATTGTTCATGGCGGTTGTCATTGTTATTGGTTTCTGCGTGGTAGCGGTCCTCGTGGAATTTTGCGTCATAGCTGTCATGATCAAGTACGGGGATCGACTCGGCGCGATTGAAAAGTTCATCAAAAGGTTTGTTTTCAACGTGAATAAAGGTGAAGAAGACCAACTTAATGTGCAATACTCGTTTGTACTGAGACGCCAGCGAACTGCAAGCTGGGATATCGCCGCTGCTAACGCGAGAGCCACCGAGTTTGAAGAGCTTGGTTTCCATAACAACGCATTTTCCTTGGCCCAGCAACAGTCAACAATGCCGGGTGAAATAAACCGAAAAGGAACGGTTCACTTCAGGGTACACGAAAACGGTGAAATAATGAATGGACTTTCAGAGATAACGAACTATGAGCACAGCAATGGGAATTTCAGCAGAACTAAAAGTTTTGAACAAAATGGATCCCGAAACTTTACAGTGACAAAACTTTAATTTTTTAAAACTTTTTTGCTGTAGCGCTTCAATAAGCGTTTAGAAAATGTTATGCGATGGAATAGGCGGCTTTTGTACATTATTCTAGCATTTTTTCGAGCATTATACTAAGGTAATAGCATTAAGAAACATAGGCACGCAAGGCGCGCGGGAGGTATTTTTATATTATAATTTTTATGGTCCACACTAAAACGATCGTAAACGGCACCAGCGTTTTCAAAGGTCTCTGTTTTCATCCACGCACACGAAAAAAATAAACGGTATTCAAAACGGCGTGTTTTGAAATTTGTACCGTCCCATGCAAGTATATGTGATAAAATTAGAGGTCTATATGAACTAGTTATAGCCGGACCACCTACCTCTGATAAAATTCATGTTGCTTATCCAAATTAAATCTATTTTATCCGGCTTCTTTTCCCATTTGCATGTACGGGAGTGAAAGTAGGCAGTAAGTGAATGCATAAAAATAGCTTATGAAATAAGGTTGTGATATCATGTTGACTCTGAAAATGAAAGTATCATGTTACATTGGTTTTCAGAACATAAAAAAGTATCATGTTACACAGGCTTCAGAAATAAACAAAAGTATCATGTTTCCTGCGGGTTTCAGAAGTTAGAGAAACGTCTCATGTTACATGGGTATCGAAGATCGATCGGGCGAAACAAACATTTTATGGGAATGGCCAAACAGAAACATCGACCAGAACAGAAATACCAGCTCAAGAATTTGTCCGTGAAAGCAGCGAAATGTTTAAACAAAGCCTCTACATCTTCACCATAAACAAAGGTGGCCATCACTAAGTGGCTCTCAAAAATCGATATCTACTTAACAAATAAATTCCATTTGGCCATGCGTCTGTTCAGTTATGGATCACAGATGACGTCAAAATGTGGTAAGAACAAAAAAGTGGGCAACGAGTCGCAGGCGAGTTGGTAACTGATGTCTTCTGTGATCTATAACTGAACAGACCCACGGCCAAATGGAATCTAGTTGTTTTATATAATTTCGGAGATATTCGCTTCTCGATTTTCACTTGAATGTACGCTAAATAAGCCGATAAAAATGATGTCAACGGTTTTCATGGTTTAACGGTTTTCATAGTAACGGTTTCATGGTTCATGGTTTTTACTGGTTTCCACAGTGGTTTCATGCACCCAAATAAAACTTTGTGAAAACTAAACGGCTTAAAATAAACTACAGCTCAACTCAGCGAATGTTTCGAAAAACAGATATTTAGAAACAAACCACTATTCCTTCCACAATCTGAATTATTTTTGCTGCAAGTCGCTTCACGGCGAACGATAATCCCGCTCTAATTTCTCGGATTCATTTCACAATGAGCTAAACGTCCATGATGTTTGCTTCAACGTTTTAGCCAACAACCGATTTAAAATTCGTATTAATTAATCTACATTGAATGTCCTATGGAATATTTCCAGTTTGATGAAAATATTTCCCTGTTTTGAGACGGCGATGCGAAGGATTTGTGTTGGAGCAGGGCGCCGCGCGCGTACTTGTGGACAGCTAGAAGATTCGACACATTAATAAAGTTATTGATTGATTTGATTGATTTCCCCGTCATTCGTCCGTCTTATAGATGACAGTTCTAAGCCAATCACAGCGCGGGTTTTACACATGTACAGCAAATTATATAATCGGATATCAACAAGCAATGAATCATTCATTGCTAATAGTAGCCCCAATCTGATTGGTGTGATATACAAGGCATACATGCATATACAATCGGCAAAGAAAAGTAGGAGAGAACGCTCGTTCTCTCCTACTTTTCTTTGCCGATTTTTTTTCGCTCGCCCCCACTAACTGCCCCTGGGTCTCCGAGGATGACGAAAACATAGTCCATCATGGGTATTTTTTTTAGATAAAAGACGAAGCGAAAAAGCGAAAGGCGGCGCGAAGGTAGTCTGGGAGAGTTTAGGCAGCTTTTCCCCTACTATCCGAGAGCCTGGAACTGGCTACGACAAATCTAATCCTAGCAGTATGCGGGAAGTTTGTCACACTTGAATCTAGTTATATGGCCTAAGCTCCCATGAGTCTCCTGTCCGACGGGTGTGCGGAAGGTCACAGGTTCGACTCTGACTCGTCCCCAGTCGTCTCTCTTGTCTCCTTTGAAGGAGACGACTGGGGACGAGTCAGGGTTCGACTCCTATTGGGGGAACTCGGATTTTTTTTTCCGAGTAGCTTGTGTCACTGACAGAATAATATCTTTCTCGTATTACCATCATTTGTTTCCATAAAATAATAATGTTATGTGACAAAGCTCCTTTAATCATACACGTTGATTGCTTATAAACAAAACAAAACATCATTCTTCATCACTGACATGCATCTAACAGTACCGTATATATTTTAGTGCTTTTAGTGATCAACATCAACTTCCAATCAGCTCAGTCTATAACGAACTTGATTTTCGGTGAACTCAACGAAGTCGTTTTACAAACGTCAAACACACCGACTGCTTCTAAGCTGATCAGTGTTTTTGTTCCTTATCACAGGGAACATATACTTGTATCAAACCGTTTTCAGGCAGCTACATGGAGAACATTTCCTGTTCCATCGGTTTACTGACCCACTGGCCGTACCTCGATGACCTAAAATGATCGTACAGCTTATACTTGGCTTCTTGGAACTCGCTCGCCATCTTCTTCGCGTCGCTGTAAGTTTCAACATTCACGAGTTCTTCACGGCCAACCTTGGCGCTAATCTCCTTGAACGACGCATAAAGCGCAGCCTTGCAGATTCGCGAGGGCGTGGGGCGGTTATGTGTTCGTGTCATGCACGCTCCTGTGCGTCCATCCGTCACTTCAGTGTTCGTGTCTCCAATGGACCAATTGACGCTGAGGTTGTTTGTCTTTTCTGTCTCGCGTGGCGGATCGTATGCTGTAACACGACCAAGCCACGGGTGATTCACGTGATATGGAGCTCGTAGCAGCGTGCTCAAGTCACTGTTGTGTTGAAGTCGACAGCAGACAGCGCGTGAAAGATGGCCGTGATCATACAAGTAGCCCAGCGTGAGCGATGCCAAGTAAACTGGCTCGATAAAGAGACTTAGAAGAGCGCCTTGAAGTCCAAGGACATTCCAGCGACATATCTTATCACTGCACGACATGGTCCGCAATCTGTTGCCAAGTAAGAGCCCATCCCATGTCTGAATTCCATCGGAGGGGTCAATGGGAATAGTTCCCTCGCCGTCTTCGATCTTCGTTCGTAAGATGCCCTGTTGCTTGTTCGTGAATGTAGGATTGTGCTCTGTCGAGTGTTCTGACATGTCTGTGGAGTTGGGTTCCTCTCGGGAGTAAACAAGGCACCATCTCCACAAGGAGCTGTACTGATGTAAAGATGAAACGACACACCCTCGCGAACAACGAGCCTCGGTGAGCCTTGCTTCGGCGCAAAAATCGACTCATTTCCATCGTGATAACTGGTTAATTGTCTGTAGAAGAAACGCAACAGAGATCTCCGAGCTACAATTTCAGCATGAGAGTCATTCACAGCCTTCCCTTCCATGCTCAACCGCTGTCCAGTGACGCAACGGTTACCAGTTCCCACAGCAACAACACGGCCAGAGTCGTTGGTGCCTTTCTTCATGATAATACACGCCACGACCTTTCTTCCAGCGAATTTATCGGAAATGGACGCTGCGATTTGAAGAAATGTGTGATGCGAAATTGCAGCGATGAGATCAAAATGTGTGCGGACTTTGCTCAAAGCGCTTGCGGATGGGTCAGTAATGTTCAAACGAGATCCCTCCTCGGCGCCTGTGTTAGCACTCCGGCCAAGCAAGGTTCTCAATGCAACATCCGCTGCCTCGCGTCTGGCATCCTTCATGTTTCGTGCTTCTACCGCAGGGAAGAGCTTCCCGTCGATCTTAGCGGCAACAGCGAAGGCGCGTCCTTGACTGAGTGTTTCAAACGTCAGCTCCATTCTGTTCTTCTGCACGTATTCATTAAGAGCACTTACAGGGTTCTTGTTGATGGCGGCAAAGGCAACACTAGAGAGGACATCTGGAAGATCTTTGCTGGACCCTGGAGGCGTTCCTAAGGTTGGTGGTAAGTGTGGGGTGGACATATAACTCGGCATCACAGGAGCATGTGTTGTTGGTCCAAACAAACTCGATCCAGTCCCAGGAGGCGTCATAGAAGTCTGTATCTGCTGAATATGTTTCTTGACTCCTAGATGCATTTGTCCTTGTTCCTCGACATCAGAACGAGGTCGTTTTGGAGCTGGTTCTACAGAACTGGATTCAGCAGCTCTTGAACCTTGGAACGTCAGAGAACTCACTTCCTGCCGTACCTTCCACGTTGGAGGATGTTCATGCATTTTGTAAATCAAACCTAACGACTGCAGCTTGTAAAGAGTTGGGTTGATTTCCTTCTTTTTATGCAAACCAAACTGCCTGGCTAGCTGAAGCGTTTCACATGACTTCCTTTCGCGCTTCATAAATTCCAGAACTTTCATCTCAAGATCACTTAGCCTTGATGCTTGTTGAGGCCCAATAGCTACTGGGCTTTTAATTGAGGTTGGCACCGCCTGGGGACCACGGTTGACCAGGTTTTGGAAAAGGAGCGCCGAAGGAGGTGGAGGAAGCCTGCAGCTAGTTCCTTTCTTGGAGGAAATATCTGACGACCTTTGACTAAACATAGGAACAGTCGGCTGTATGAGCTGGGCTCTATTTGCTGGAGTTGACCCATATTCATAAGGATTATGACGAGAATGATCTGCTTGAAGCCGCATATGCGTTTCTAAGTTTACGTTGCTTGACTGGTTGGGGAGGTTTGCTGCTCCATTCTTCTTTGAAGAGACTGTTTCTTTGAACTCATCTCCTTTCGAACTCTGGTTTTGCCGAAAATCACTTTGGTCAACAGAACCGGGCATTGATGACATCTGCTGCTTGTTTGAATTGGAATTTGAAAATGTAGATGTATGACGATTCATCAAAGTAGCTGAGTGCAATCCAGGTGTTGTTAACTGAGGTCGAGTCGGCCGAGGAACAAATAAATCCATCAATGGGGGAGGTGCTGCAGTCCTTGGAGATTGCAGGTTTGGGCTAAAAGAAGGCGAAAAGGTAGGCCTTGCTGCCATGACAACAGGGGCAGGCTTTCTGGAACACTGGGACATCAAGGTGCTGAAGAGATGAGCCGAAGGAGGAGGAGGGGGCCCTCCTGATATTCGCACAGATCCCCTAGGGATTAAAGGAGCTACATGTCTGGATGGAAAATGCTGGGCAGGTCTGCCATAATGTGTGGAGGGAGGACGAGATTCCCTCTGATGGACAGCCGGTGGAAGGGATCTATCTGAAGACTGTTCACCAGATAAATGAGGCATGCTAGGTGGTCCAAAGCTGTCATCATAACCTTGATTACTGGCTGACAATACCTGATTTGCTATCAATGATGGTTCATCTGATGAAGTGATGCTTTCTTTGTTTAATTGGACCACTGAATCTTGCTTGCCCTGCCTGCTATCTCCATCAACCGCATCAGCTTTCTCATCTGCAGGTCTGTCTCCCTCTTGGTCTCCTCGTGATTCCTCTTCACTCTTATCTGATTCATAATCTGGCACCAGTGCCCGCAGGTCTGGCATTGCACCGACGACTTCATCCTTAGGTTCTTCAGCTGTCTCAGCAATACCCCACATTGGCGGCATTTTCAGAATTCTAATGACCTTTTTGGAACGCTCCAGATCGTTGATGCACTCGATTACAGTTTTTTCAGTGGTGGCTATAGTAACATTGTGTAGAATATCGCTCAGCGTACAATGATGTGGTGTATTTCGTATAGAGTACAGAATTTGATTTTTGAGAGTTTCACTCAGAGGTGAATGCATATTGGATCCTTCGTCTCGTGCATTTGGCTGTGGCTTTGTCTGAGTCTGAACTTGGCTTGACTGCATTTCACCACTGTCTGGTTTTTGCTCTTCCTCCTCTTTCATAGAAGATTTTTCTGTATTCTTGCACTCTTCAACATCATTACCCCCTGGTGAGGAACCTGAGAAAAAATAAAAGGAAACATATAATAACATTAGCATTTGCATTGACCACTCCATTTTGTAAATGAGCAGCAAAAACCTTTCCCCATGTTATTTTTGGGCAAAAACTGGTGACTTATATATATGATCATGGGTGAGGAGGGGGGGGGGGGGGGGTGGTGTTATAATAAATAATAATCAACTTTGATGAGGGTGACACATAACAGTATATCAACTGACGAGCTAGTGGCCCTCGAGGTTCAGCCTTATGTGCCACCTAGGCACGAGGAGGAGGGTATCATGGGAGGGAAGGGGGGGGGGGGGTGCGAACACGATGATATCAATGGGAGGGAGGGAGGGGGCTTATGAATAACCAGGGTGTTAGTAACCCGGGGGGGGGGGGGGCAGGGGGTGGTAACAGTGGGAATTGAACCCTGCATTAGGAACTAAACTGAACTGTAAACCTTAAGCAATCTCTTCAGAGATCATCAACATAGCAAACTGCAAACTACTTAATTACCACAAAACCATTTGAACATACAACAGTGATGCAATACAATGGTTGGGTTGTTTTAGGGATGCATGTAAAGTGCTTAGACTTTGAAATCATGTTCACTGTAGATGAATTGTGACTTGGAAAGGTTTTTGACTGACCTGATTAAAATATAATTATTTAAACGAAATTAAATATGTGTACAATCATGTACAACTCGTTAGCTACAATTCTATAAAACGCTAGAGAATGCTCGGAAGGAAATTTCACCTTCCGCTAATCCCTTCTTCCCTCGTGGTCTTCCCTCGTGGGGAATGGGGACGTAAACTTTAAATGAATTTGCTTACAAATTATAACTACTCACAGTTTTTCTTTTTAGTCAAACTCAGCTGAGAGAAGGACGTCAACATAACTGGAAATTTCTCAGAGCTTTGAAAAGCTCTTCCTCAAATTCCCTTACGGTCTCACAGGCAAAAGCCCCGTTGCAGTTTCGAAAGTGAAACTGAATTAATAATTAGGAAAAATTCCCCCGGAAGTGAGTGTTTCAGTTTCTAAGAAATTTATAGCAATACGCAATAAAACCTGTCACTCATAGCTGTAACGCAACATGCTGGTCTTCTATAAAATTATTAGGCTTACGCTTACATACCGTCATTCGTGATCGACATGTCTGCGGTTTCTGCAGTCTGATCAGGGGTTTGGACAGTCGGCGGATGGGAGCTGTTCTTCACGGTTACCCACTTTGGAGGCATGTCGCTGTCCTGCATGATAACTTCTTGACGAACCAGCTCAAATATTGCTACATTTACTAGCGCGTTACTAGAAGTTTCGAGTCGTTCCATGATTTCATGGACCGAAAAAGGCCCATTTTCCCGTGAAAACAATTCCAACACTTTCTGTTTCAATTCAGCCGCCATCAGGAGGGAGTAGTGAACTTAGGCCTGGGCACCAATGCGGGTTTAGGGCAAAGTCGGGCAAATAAAATCCGAGCTGTCAGGCCATCGTGACGTCACTCGTAAGCCGGCCCGGGAAGTTTAAGAAAGGTAAACAAATGGCTTCCTCTGAAATGTTTTAATCGTTGATTTATCAAGTAGGTCGTAACAAAACCATGAAAGGACCAAAGGTATGCTGCATCTTATATAATATAAAGAATTCTAAATGCAATATTGTCTACAAAACAAAAGTATTGAGGGACTAAAATACACAAAATCTGCGATCGATCGACAGATAGCGTGATCAAATTAAGGACTGTTGCGACCTTTCACGGACTATATCTTTCAAACCCAAGGATGGGTAGCATGGAGAGAAAAATATGAGATCGGGGAAATATAAAATTTTAAATATCCGAAAGCATCTAATCGTGTTACGATTTTATAAAAATGATCAGTGGCTTTTAACACAGTTCACTGGAGGTAAATTGCGTGATAGCCGCGAAATGCAAAGAAAGAAACAGCCATTACTATGACCAAAACACTTCAAGTGCAAACCAATTTAGGTCATGAAGTCGTACACTGCTTGTTAAATTAATATTTGTAGTTGGGATTTGCTAGATATCACTTAAAACCCCCAAAACAGACGAAGAAAAAGTAAATCCATGCGAGGCGAATGAAGGCTGACGCGAGCTTCCCTCGCGATCGAAAAAAATCAATCCATGTAAAATTCACAATCTACAATTCATGAAAACATCGACTTTATAGAGAGACGTACAAAGTATTCGCAGGATCAGGAAGGAGAACTTGAACGATCAATATATTAACCTGGTAAGTGATTTAACCGATATAATTTTAAAAATAAAGTAAGCTTATTGTATAAATGCGCGATCGATAAGTCATGTTCGCACTAAAGAGAGCTGCAGTAAATGCTTCTAGTGAAAAATTTTAAAGAGCAGCATCGGAAAAACACGTCAGGTTCATAAATCTAAAAGGCTATTATCATATGGGCATGGTTCGATGGCAAAATTGTGCTGCACATTGTAAAAGTCTGGGTTAGCTGTTCCCTCGGGCGTCCGCATCTTCAACTTTTTAGCAACCTGCAAAATGACAATATTTATCAAGGAGGCTCCACTCACCTTGGGGGGTTTTCAGGGAGGTCCTACAACATTCAACTAAAATAATATATTATATAAATTACAAACTAAAAGATGGTTTGACTCAGATACATTTTGAATAGTATACGTTTTAACTGAAACCACTTCCTTTGTTCTTTGGAAGTTAAAATTAATTTCAAAGGGCAGATGTACAACAACAACAACAACAATTTATTTGTACCCAGAAAGGACAGGAATAATTACAATAATTGATATTTAAAAAAGTAGAGGGTACGGCCTACCCAAAATAACCATAGGGGCTAAAAAGAATGGGCAGACATTAAGTTACATAAAGTATACAATTATCGGTCGGTAACACACTCACACACACACACACACACACACACACACACACACACACACACACACACACACACACACACACACACACACACACACACACACACACACACATAAAAATACAAACAAAAAGAAAACGTACAGCGGAACAGAATATATCCTTATAAATTAATTAAAATAATAACTGCCCTTCAATTGTAATATTTAATATGAATCAATTAAGTGTACAATGCTCGAATCCTTATGCTTCCATAATCCTCATAATATTCATCTATATATTGTGTATGTTCTCATCAATAATTATTCTGATGAACAATAATTTTATTTACATGTGTTTCAATGATATGTTATTCGTACATTCCTCAGGCAATATTGCAATATAATCTGAATAAAAGAAGGAAGAGCATAAAGAACAAGAAAAGGAAATTGGTCAATGATCTGAAAAAACTGCAGGTTAGTGGGATACAACTGAATTTAGCATCCTAATCATTTTAGTTGACTCACCGGGTCTTTTGGTTGAATTTGAACAACCATCAAAAGGTTTTCCATATGTACACAGTCCATAAACCTCCATACAAATCCCAGTCCCAGGGGCAGAGTAAGATTGGGTGGTTAGTAGCTCCCCCCCTATTAAAAGTATGAATTTCTTAGGAGTGTAATAATATTACATTGCACCATAATATTTGAAAACAGATTTTGGAAGGGAGTGATCCCCTGGAAGATGTCAACAAGTTATTTGAGCAGCCATCAGTTGAAGAACAACATGACAAGAAAATATTATCATCCTCAGGTAGACATAATGCAGTTTGGGTACCAGGGGGGGGGGGGGGGGGGGGAATAGAGACAGGGCCTGGGACAGAGAAACCATTGCTCTTACAACTTGCAAAGCGATCAATTTCGTTTTGGCCAGCAGCGTTTTCATAAGGCTTCTTTTCGTGCACAAAATTCCTTTACAAAATGAATTCACGACTATTTCGCGATTATTCCAACGCCTTCAATTTGTCTAATGTGGCAATGGAGCTGAATTCATGAGTTCAAGTCCAGATAGAGAAAGAAAAATTAACCATCACGTGTTCACATTCTCCATAATACCGTGAATTTCAACACATTAATTTTGATGTTTTTGTTTTGCATTGGACGGCAAAGAAATTTAAAAGCAAAATGCATGTGTTTTGTTTTGCATAGGATGCGCGTTTTGTTATGCATAGACGGCAAAGAAAAATACAAAACACATGTGCAGAATATTGCACAACTAATTAAACCTATTGTTTTGTGACGTTCTCATTGCTGTGGCCGTCGTGGTTACATCTTGAAACGAAAAACTTGAGGAAGACGTTTATCTGGTTTAAAGGATCACAAAGTGAAAAATACAATAATCATTCAATACATATAGTATGCACTTCCATTGCCTCATCATGTTTTTATAGCTTTTCTTCTGGCTTTACACGACTTCTACGCACGCGCAGATGATGAATCCGCTGGCTAAAGTTGTGATGATTGCTTTGCAAGTTGTGAGAGCATGGTTTGGATTTGATTTAAGAGAATGTATGGGAAGTAGCTACCCCCCACCCCTGATTGGTATCATTGCTCTCAATTTTCCTCATTGGGAAAACACTACATTGCATAAATATATGTACAAGGAAAGTGTATGCAATATTGACACTGCTAATTATTATTTTTATTGATATTGAAAATGAACTACATCCTTTGCAATGTAATAAATCCCCAGGGGGTACTCTGGATTTGAAGTGACGGGGGATGCGCAAGTAAGCCATAAAAAATCCCTAGGGATAGAAGCGAGACCACAAGAAATCTCCTGAACCAAAATTAAACCCCCCAAAATCCCATGCTGAATATTCGAAAATTAATTGTAGCACTAAGTACGTAACAATTATTATTTGTTTTGGCAGTGAATCTAAGCTTCCCCCATTTTTTTCAATACCCCCCACACACACACACACACACACACACACAAATAAATCCCCACTAAAATCAAACTACCCAAAAAGACACTTTTCTTAACCCCCAAACATCCGGAAATACAGTAGTAAATTTCAAACCCCCAAAAATCCTTCAAACCTCCTGTCACTTTAAATCAAGAGTACCCTCCTGGTAATAAATCAATAATTTCAAACAATAATGTCCAATCAACAGGACTTTCATGACATTATTGACAAACATTTCAAAATCAATAACAGCATATTATTTGAACTTTTCAGTGACCATAGTCGATATACTGGATGATGATGTAGAGGCTGATAAGAAGCGTATCAGGGAAAGGTGCTTGCCAGTTGATTCTCCCCTCCTTTTTATCAGTGATGACATCTGCAAAAGTTCCCCAAAAATGTCACATCCTGTTGGAGGAACAGGAGAAGGTTAGTATTGTTTTTCTTACCATCTGCATCAATTCTAAATAATAAAGAAACAGAGGTCAGCTGGTCACAATGGAAATCAAACTTTACTGTGCAAGCTCCACAGCTTGTTTGACTGAACTTGTCCGGAAACTGATACGCTTGTCACACTGTCTGTGTCACACTATTTATCTCTAACCATCTCAATTAGCCTTTGCTATTTGCAGGTAGAGTTGATTTTTTCTGATTAATTAAATATTCAAAGGACGGTAGAAAAACAATGCTAAGCACCACAAGAGTATGTGTTAATATATAATCATTGCCTTTCTATTTTTTATCTCTTATCTTGCATTGAAGGAAGTGCCCAATGTGCTATAGAAGGATGCACATACAACTGTGGGACTGCTTCGAAAGCATTAAGAACCCTGAAAGGATGTTATGAAGTAAAGGAGATGTTTGCTTCTATGAGTAACATTGAAATAGAGAAATTAAAGGTCTGTAATATTCATTACAATAGAGATCATCGTCGCCATCATCAACTGCAGCAAAATGGAAGTATGTGCATTACAGACTGTACATGCATGGTATGTCATAAAAAGTAAAAACAACTAAATCCTCTCCATGTTACAAGCATGTCCTTCAAGTCAACAATGGGGAGCCTTTCATGTGCGCAGTATCATGCACATTTTTCTCTGAGTATATATCTCAAAGTGCAAGTACAGAAGATAATGAAGAGTTTTATCATCAATGCGATACAACTGCATCATCACAGATATCATCTTACCTGTGTACAAAATGCAACGAACCTTTTCTTGAAATGGCCAAAACAAAAATGAAATATGAACAGTCACAGCAGAGATTAAAAAAAATTATTCACAGTATAAATGTCACTACAACAGGCAATACTGAAGAAGTGGAAAGAGTACTCTGTGATGGTCCCAACAAAGAGAACAGAACTGGACTCACAAAAGAACATGCATGCAGAAAATTGCATTATACAGAAAAAGGAACCAGTTCTGCAAAGGAATTAAAGGCCTATCAGTTTCAAATAAAAGATGTCCTTGATGAAATCCTAAAGGCAACCAAAAGTGAGGATGGCATGTTTGTCGGAATAGTAAGAAATTCGTCATTGCTGCTTTCAAAAGATGTTCTTCTGAATGACATAGCGACCAACAACAAAAAATTAATGGTAAATTTCTTGAAAGACTCGGTGCTTGTGAAATATGATGTCCTTGGAAAGACTGTGAAAACAAATTTTCTCCTGAAACCACAACACAGGATGTCCATGCAATCTTTAACAAGAGAAATCCTTGCTGCTTTCCAAGAACTGCAAAGTATTTCTATATGTCTTGGTATTTTTGAAGATCACTGGGTATCTGCTTGCCGGAATTATAACTTAAATAACATGTACAAAGGGAACAAGAGCATGTTTCAAATAGACCATACCCACATCCTTCAATACCCTAAACAAGTTAATGCAGTCATCCAAGAAACAGTACGAAGTACAGCAATGAATGGCCATGAATGTCAAATTGTCTTGCCTAGATCTGGTAGAGACACATGTCAACTTCGATGTGAACCCTGCAAGCTGCTTCTGCGAAATTCTATTCGTAAACTCCCTCACACATTTGTGAAACACAACTTGAACAATGAAAGAACATCTCCACATTCATTTGCACCACTAACATCCCTTGGAAATGAAGAACTTCTTAGAAGATGTAGAAGAATGGGAGAATACATTGCTAAACTAAAAAAGTCACACAATAGACTTTTGAAGCTGTATGAAAATGAGACAAAAAAGGAAAACTTGATGAAAATGCCAGAAAATGTACTCTTAACATCAGGAAAACTCGGCTCTTTGATCGAGCTAGCTCTGTCCAAAAACCTACTGCACGAGAATTCAGTGTTATATGCATTGCTATGTGACAGCGTCACCTCTCTGATAAAAGCAGAAGTTGAATGCAAAAAATCTGCTGAACCTGGAAAGAAAATACACCCCAAGGGAATGCGCTTTCATCCTGTTGTGTTAAAGTGGTGTGCGGAACTGGCTGGAAAATGTGGTCAAGGTGGCTACAACTTGGTGAGAGAGATACTACCAATCCCATCTCTGACAACTGTTAACAGCTACAGGCAATCCCAGAAATCATACAGAGTCATTTCAGAAGAAAATTTAAAAATCTTTACCCAAGAAATAACAAGACGAAACTGCAAGGGATTAGGTGGCATCCACTGGGATGAAGTTTACGTTAAAAAAGGAATCAAGGTATGTGCAAGAACAAACCAACTGGTTGGCTTTGAAGATCTACAAATCCCAGAAAATATTGTGGAAGTGATAAACTGCGAGGAGAAAGAGCCCAAACAACTTGGTGAGGATGAAACATTTGAACATAACATTGATGAAGAGCGGTCAACTGATGACAACTCCAGTTCCTATGACACAGATGGGGAACTGGGCGATGCTTCATGCAAACCAATGGCCAAAACCATTTTACAATTCTTTTGGTCCTCTATTGAGGGAGATTTTACATGGCCAATTGCAAGCTTTCCGATGAGCAACATAAATGCCAAAACAATTGGACATTGTGTATGGAACACAATTAGTATTCTCAGTGAACTACAGTTTGGCAAAGACAGAGAAAAGAAAGTTCAAGTCTTATATGGAGTATGTGATGGAGCCACACATAGCTCAGCATTTTTCAACCAACATGGTTCCATAAATTGGATGACTGAAAATCCTTACAATGACAACAAACCAATCTTCTGGTTGTCTGACCCACCCCACATGATAAAGAAGCTAAGGAACTTTCTTGTATCGCAGAATCGCAATCTCAGGTACAGTGACCTTGAGATATCTTTTGAACACCTGACTGATGTAGTAGAGAGGGGATTCACAAAACTGTCAACAAAGCATTTATTTTTAACTTCCCGGACCAAGATGTCAGTGAAACGTGCAGCAGAAACATGCTGCAATGAAGTTGCAGATGACATCCTCTTTAACAGCAAGTATGGCTATCGAAAAACCTTGATGACCCGAAATTACATAAGGAAAGCTGCAGAATACTTCAAAATTATGAACAGCATTTCAGTTGAGGCAGACACCATACATAAACTAGTTAAAGTGCTTGTGTTTTTCAAAAGATGGTTCACAGAAGTCAGTGAAGAAGTGAAAAGTCATAGAGGCGCCTTAAAAGAGCACTGGAAGAAATTTATATCAAGGCACACATATTATGACCTTATACGTTCAGTCCGAGGATTCATAGGTCTAGTGTCTTACGTTAAAATGAATCACCCTGATGCTGTCATGGTCCCTCGAACAACAAATCAAGACGATGTAGAAAACTATTTCAGTTTGCAAAGAAGTAGGATTGCTGGCGGGGAACCCACTGTCCAGCAATACATGGAAGGCAATTCAAGTTTAGCTACAACTCTCCTGATCAAAGCCGAGAAGAAAGAACTAGATAAAAACACATTTGTAGGATCATATGCTGCTCTAGCGATTCCAAACTTTGTTTCTGTGCCATTAAAGAGGAAAAAGAAATTAAATTATTCCAATATATCGTCAAATGTCCTGCATGTCCCAAATGGTTATGATAACCTTGATGATGGTTGCCTTTCTTTTAATGAGAGCGAGGTTGAGAATTTCCACACACAGAAAGATGAACAGCAACTATATAGGCAAGCTGAACAGGTTCTTGACATCATTAACATTAAATCTCCAAGTACAATCATTGGATACGCCCTAAAATTGGTCAGTATTCTGCGAGAGAAACAAAACAGACAACATCTCCTTTGCTTCTTAAAAAGATTCAACTTCAAACTGAGACATCACCATTTAATGCATGGCAAATGGCACAAGAACACCCTTAATGAAGCTCTAACTACTTTGCATCATGATAAAGAGTTGCAGAGATTTTGGAAGACACTTTTACAAGACATCGATATGGTAAATCATCAAGGTGTAAACGTGGAGAGTTCATCATGTGAAATCTTTGACATGTTTTGTCGAAAGTTTTGCAAGAGGAGATGTGTGACATTTCTAGCTGTTGATGGACTTAATTTCAAGAACGAAGAACAATCCTCAGCAATTAGACAAATGCTACGCTGTTTGGATAAGCAGGTGGTAAAAAATGTCAAAGCTACTGATAAGTGTTTCAAGTGTGGAGAGGAAGGACACTGGGCAAACAAGTGCAAAAAGGATATCCCACATGACCAGGCCTGGCTTCTAAAACAACAATGTTATACCTGTGGACAGTATGGCCATTTGAAAAAAGATTGCAAGATAGTTAAGTCTACAGTTACTAAATGTAAGCAGTATGGAAACAAAACAGCTCCTAAAGTTAAGGAAACCAACAACAATGACCCGCTGACAATACAGCTACTTCGCCTACCTGAAGTTGACTTAACAGGCCACGTTAAGCTAGAAGTTGATCTTCCTTCTTGTGATGACACTGGAAAACATCTTGATGAAAGGTTTTTAGAACAAGGGTCAGAAGCCTGGAGGCAGGCAAGAAAAGGCAAAGTTAATGGAAGCAGAGCTGCATGTGCACTGGGGTGGAGAGGTAGGCAGGAAATGATTAACTATGCACAGGAACTGAAGTCTAGCTATGCGACAACAAATGACATCAATGATGCAATGAGATGGGGGTCAATGTGTGAAGATCATGCCATTGCAACATACATTCAACACATGCCGTGTAGGAAGTTTGAAAAGACAGGACTCTGGATTACAACAGATCAAGAAGGTTCCCCATGGCTTGGTGTCTCACCTGATGGAATTGTCGACAATAATACAGTAATTGAAATCAAGTGTCCTTATATGGGTGGAAACCCCTTCCCATATAGAAAAGTACCAATACTATACATTCCTCAATGTCAACTTGAGATGCATGCTACAAACACTGACAAGTGTCACTTTGTGTGTTGGACACCTCGAAGAACAGTTGTGTACTTAATCAAGAGAGATCAACAGTTCATAGACAAACTCCTTTCTCAGTTAAAATCTTTTTGGAATGAAGCAAGAGAAGGAAATGTACCAAATTGGAACATTAACCTTGACATGTTGAAGACAACAGCAAAAGAAATAAGTGACCAATCGACAATTATAAAAACACTTGCCTCTTGTAGGAAAGAAAAGGCAATGGAGCACAGTGACTTCCATCGATTCTGGAAAAAGAATGAGGCAGCACCTCAACGAAAATGCAATGGATGTGGAAAACTAAAGGTGATTTGCAACTTGAACCCTTGTCAACAGAACATACAAGTAAAAGAAAAACAAGCATTGCCCTGGACACCTTTCAGTCCTATACTTATGGTTCTGGTCAAGTAGCAAATTCCTGTCACGTAGACACCTTTTAGAAGCTATTTATCACTCATTTACTCGCCAAATAACTCCAGCAACAGTAAATTTGACACAAACAAGTCTGGCTATGGATGCCCTTCTTGAGTCCATTGTCCTACGAGAACAAGGCAAATTTCACTCTAGCAAGATTGTTTTGTGGAACTATCTGCGTAACCATACTTCTCATGGTCAAACTACCTTTCCAATAGGACAGATGGCAGCCATTTCTAACATATTTGATGCTTTATGTAACAACATGACAGAAGAGGAGAAGAAAATAATTTCCATTAGAGAGTCTGTAAATGTCAAATGCTCAGACAACTGCCATCATAGCAATACCAGAGATAACACCTACAGTACATATTTCCTTCATAATACGTGCATCAACATCACTGAAATTGCCAATTCAAGTTATGACCCAATAAGTGTGGCACAAAAGCTCTTCACACAACCAGACACTGCATGGCACGTACGAAGAAGTGTTTGCCTTCAGAAAAACAAGGATGGTTCCAACTGTGGTGGAAAGCTTGTAACATCATGCCTTATCAATGATCCATTCCTATTTGCCATCGAGCTGGACAAGGATGAAGGTAGATCTGTACAGCCAGCACTTCATGAAAGGCTTCAAATCAATCTGGGCAAGACCAGGTATGACCTTGCAGCTGTTATATATCATCACAATTTTCATTTTTGGTGTGAAGTATTTGTCTCACACAAGAACTACAAGGGCGGATGGTATTTGTACAATGATATGTGGAATGGTGGAAAGGCAGAGTACATTGGAAAACATCCCCAAGTGAAAAACCCATCTTATATGTACATTTTGCTGTTTGAAAAGAACCAAGTTAATATCACCACTTCGGGGTTAAAAGACAATTCATCATCAATCAAAAACATCATCTCCCTTGGTCATCAGAAAAATGTCATACCTGATATAAAGCAAGTTAAAGAAAACTATGCATCTATTCTGAAGTTTTGTGCCATATCTGTTCATACAACAATGTCATGCAAGGCGATGAGGGCTCAAATACTGGAAAATGAACAAGAAATTCTTACCTCACTCAACACAAAGTGTATGGAACAAAACAATGGTGCAGTGAAGCGGAACAATGGAGATCAACAGTCAGACAGTTCCCCACCTAAGATAATGAAAAGAGTGTAATATTTTAGTGCTTAGAACTACAGGGAAGAGCATGTACCCTACTGTTGCCACTCTCCCTGTATCTACCTATCTCTACCTGTATCTACCTATATCTACCTACATCTACATGTACCTATATCTACCAATCTACTTCTCTAACTATGTCAACCTATATCTACCTATATCTCATGTACCTATATCTTGTACCGATCTACCTATGTCAACCTATATCTACCTCCTATATCTACCTACACATGTATATCTCATGTATCTACCTATCTCTCTCTACCTGTATCTACCTACATCTACATGTATCTATATCTACCTATCTATCTACCTCTCTACCTATCTCTATCTCTATCTGTCATCCTATCTGTATCTACCAATCTCTACTTATCTACCTACTTGAAACCTTCCATCTAAATTATAGCTTTGTAGCATTTTTCATAACCAAAAATAATTTTCAGAAAATTACAGCACTTAGTATGCAGCCGCCATGTTGGTGTCCTTCTTTAGGACACAAATATGACGGCCATAAAATTGCACAAGAAGTAGAGTAGATTCTACCAGCAATTATTATTAGCTTTAACTCCAAAGCTCTTTAGATCATATCACTTCTCAATTATTATTATCACGTCTGAAAACTTAAAAATGACATAAAAAGAGCCATTTTTGTGGCAGTTCAGAAACACGTTCATCCGGGAATAACAAACTTTACACATAGAGATTAATGATTTGTATCTCAAGAATATGTGAATTTAAGAAGAGGGTTGTAGGATTAACAGTGTAGATTTTAGAATTTTGATGACAGGTGAAAACCACCAAATTATTGAGTAGAGTTACACACTGCATTGAAGAGCATAATATTGATAGAGGCTTTAATTTGAAGATTATGGTCAAAGCTCTCATAAGCGGACACACTTGGGAAGTAGAAAAAGTGTCCGCAACTAGAGCTGGTCTTCATAGGAATGTGTAAAATGGTTTGGGTTTCGTTAAGACATCCGTATGTAGAACTGTCCACATACAAGAGTATCTGCTCAGAGAGCTTCGACTGTACTACTTAATTAAACGTACAAATGTAGTAGATTGGCATCCTCTGGTTGTTTATTTACCACATGAAAACAACCAGAGGAAGGCTATTTAAACAGGACATTACATCAAAATGCCTAATTACCTGTCACGCTGGTCATACATGGATATCCTGCAATCCTTTCCTTGGCCGTCCTGTTGCATAAGCTCACAAATATCTTCTCAGAGAGAAAAAGTCAGCCAAGAGTCCAAAGATTGAGCAAATATGCACTTGGAGGAAGTGCAAGCAGAGTAACTATGCTTTCATGTGACATCAACAACCAAAATTTGAAAGTGAAAAATATAAAAGAGAAAGGTGAGATATCCTTTAGCCTTTTAAAACTAGTAAGAAAACATGAATGTTGGTTGATTATTAATTAATACTAGTAGTGATGAGAGAGAGGCAAAATTTAATAAACTGACATACAATAATCTACATGTCTACATGTAACTTTATCATTGGCTTTCCAGGGGGACACCCCCAGGGATTTGTTTTTACAAAAACCTACTAAATCATCGGGGTATAATTGAAAACCAAGAAGGAAGTCTGATTTCACTGAGACTTTATGCAGAAATTTGATGAGCAAGAAAGATGCTAATTAACACAAGCTGAACTAAATACATGTACAATGTTTATGTAAATCTTGAAGCCTTTGCGGCTTGTCCTGACAAATATATAAGTCATGTATAATTTTACAGCACTACCGAACTATTAACAAAACGATATTGCATAAGATAAAATATTTTCGTAGCAGTGGCATACAGCAACTGCTTTCATCCATTTTGGATCGACATATTTCGCAACAAACTAGAATTGAAAAGAAATGAACTGATCATTTTTCACGAACGCTCAATGTCGTAAGTTTGATTACTTGCATTTTCTTTGGAATATAAACAGTCCGTCTGCTAAATCTAACCTCGTATTCTGCTAGTTATCTCCAAAATATACGGCATTTTACTATGCGCATTACAATTATCGTGCCGATGCAAGTTGAACAATCTGGACAATAGCCACACGGTTAAAGACAACTTTTAGCGAACATGTCATATCACAATGAATAATCACTCACCTGTTTAAGATATATGAAGATACCAGATGTCTTCACCCAAAAATTGGTCAATTTAGATTTCTCCTGACGATAAAATCCAAGTTCGTGTCGGTTGCACGTGGAACGAAAAGGCCGCCATTTTGATCAACTCACTCGTGTTTCACGCTTTCCTTCTCGTGACGTCACGATGGCCCAAGACCAAGGGACAACCGAGCTGACGAGTTCACTACTCCCTCCTGGCCGCCATGCTTGTTTATTACCCATTTCTTTTATACCGCTGATCAGCTGAGTCCGCGAGGAAAACAAACATGGCCGCCGACTGTCAAACGATTTGACCGCCAAATTATATCGTGGAGATATTTTTTTGGGGGAAGGTGCGATTGATTGCGTCGCATTTGAAATGGAAGTGTGGCTGAAATAATACTGAGTTAATAACATGGGGGAAGTACCAGTAAAAGTTGCTGTGCGGGTAAGTACCAGTGAAGATATCTGTTTACTGTTTACAGCTGTTTACAAACAATGACAACAAAGCTCTAGAAGCTTATTTGTGTTGTCACACTGATATTCCATTTTGTCAAGGTGACATCACCGATATCTTTGCTACCGTATATATGCCGATTTCACTTAGCCTATAAGTATTAGTAACAAAAATACTTCATTATTTGAAGTTATTCTAAGATAAAGTGTTCTGATTGACAGTCACAGCTCCGACATACTTGCAGTGGCCTACAACCTTGGACTCAAGTGTTGCAAGATCCCCCCCTCCCTCTCCTCCTGTTCAATGTTGTTGTAGACATTATTGCCCGATCGATTGAGTTAGCATTTCCAATGGGGGAATTTTCCAACACAGTAAGTCCAAGGTTGTAGATTACTGTAGGTATTATAAAGTATTGATTCAGCAAATGCTGCAAATTTCTGATTGGCTAATTCAATTAGCCTCTTCACGCCTTAATATTTGAAGTACTGAAATATGTGCAGGTGAGGCTTTTAATGCGCAGGTTCCATGCATGCGTATGGCGGTACATGTATGGAACCTGCGCATTACAAATATTAAATAATATTGTAAGAAAGCCAATGTACAGGTCCCCGGGGCCTTGGTAGGCATCGGATTTACCATTCTACTGTTATTGTTTTCATAAAATCTTGCCATGGTCTACATACCTGTAGCTGTATTTCAGCAGTGACAACTGAAACAAATGATGGCAATTTAGTCGGAAAAAGTAAACTTTTTTTACAGTACAAAACTTACACTCCCAAATACAGTACAAACCCTCTGGATTATGATAAACACCAAACTTTAAGGACAGTACATAATATTCCGTCCTTAGGTTCGTCCCTTGGTTGGTCAGGAAAAAGTACATAACGTTCCTCAGTGTGTCCGCTTCATTCCTGACAAGTCTCAGTTAATTCTTGGGAAGGACAGAGGGTTTACATTTGATTATGTGTTTCCTCCAAAAACAACGCAGGTGAGAGAGAATGTGATGTGATTTCAGGCCAGGAGTGTAATATACCTTTGCCAATCACATTTGACATACTGTCAAGCAATATAATTAGCATTGAATTTTAATAGTTGTAGTTCATAAAGTCATATTATGTAGCAATTAGCAAGGAGCCCAGAAGTACACGTCAACCACTTTGAATTAATTCACAGTCATTCTTTCATGCGTGCAATTTGCTATCTAATCCAGGGTTCAAAATAGCAGCCGGCTGCCGGCGGCAGCCGGCACTTTTACCACACTTGCCGGCGACTTTTCACCGAAGAAATAGAAAATATCGACTTTGATCGGCCAACTGAAATCAAAGTCGCTGTAGATGTTATAGTAAACATTTCATATCAGACAATAAAGCAGCCAAGAAATGTTTTAAAAGCTTTTTGGAAACGTTTTAAAATGAGTAGAAAGAGTAGAAAAAGGTTTGGAAATTTGAAGCGTGCTGCAAAAGTTGAAATGGAGAATTCTCGTTCACCGTTCAAGTGTGAAACGTAAACATGCAAGTTTGTCTAGACAAACCGTTGCGTTACCGACTTTATGTTTCTGCACATGTAATCAATATTTATTTTGCACAAAAACTTGTTTAGTGCCGGTTGTTAAGACTTTTCACTCGTTCAAATTAAAGTCAGTTTTGTATTCATATTGCTCGACAGAACGGATTTCCCATGTTTGTGAGTGAAGAAGCGTGACGGTATTTTACGCTTGAACAAACACCTAAAAAAGAGAGCCGTTCACGATGCTTTGTTTGGAACGAAACACGTTAATTAAAATGAAGATTCTGACGCTGACATTATTTTAGCAGTTCAAAGCATGCGATATGTGCGAAATGTTTTTAAAATCAGTTTATAATTTCAAGGTTTCTCAAGGAAGAAAGTGAAATTTCAATTCAGGAAGATTTTGGTCACGTGCTAGGCAACGGGTTCTTGGCAGATTCCCGTTAATTGGTGTAGCAGTACACACACGCAAATCACGGAAAGTGAAAAAAGTTCAACTACTACGTGCTCATTCATTATTGACAGCCGGGAAAAAATGAGCCTTGACAAAAAAAGCCTACAAATTCAAGCTAAAAGCTGTGATTTTATTTTGAACCCTGTAATCAGATGCCGAGAATGGCTATCCTACATGTATATTGGGTTAATGTACATGTATCACCTGTGTGCAATTACACAAGGGCAAAAAATGCGCTGTTGGCTGAAGAGAAATTACTTAATGTATGTTTACATAATTTTTTATACTTTTTGTACAGTTTGCATTGATATGGTCCATATTAAGTATTTTGCTGTAACTACTTGAATTGCATAATGTATACAGGCAGATGTTTATGATAAGTGTGTGGAACCTCTTGTTAAAAGCTGTTTGGAGGGATATAATGCTACTGTTTTTGCATATGGACAAACAGTGAGTACTGTTAATTTCCTTATTTTACCACACTAGTTAGCACATGCTACACGATTGCACACTATCTATTTTATTTTATTCATTTATTATTATTATTTTTAATATCGATCAGTACATGCAACCAAAATACAGAGTAATTAATTTAGATATTAAATGTATAAATTATAACCCCTGGTTATTATAAAACACCAGATCATGAGTATTGCAAATGTTGTGTTTAATGGGACTAAGGGCCCACCTACATTGTATAAATCAAGGCAGTAAAAATCAACGTTTCTTCGTTCAGAGTAATGTACTTTGCATTACATTTTGTGAGATGTATACTCTCTGCATAAATTTTTTTCAAATAATAAAATTATTATTACATGTATATTAATTATATCATGAACAGAAATAAGTTACATACATGTTAAAGATGATTTCCAGTCCGTACTGCGCAATCTTCACCCTGTAATTTTTTTTGAGTCTCATACAAAGGAATGTAGTTAATACCAGGTGCAAACATAAAAATTCCATCAACACCAGATATCCTTGCCAAACAATAATAATGAGTACAGAAGAACCTCAACGTTATCCCAAACCAACGTTTTGAAACAGCTCATCGGGCATTCCTAAACGCAACGACCCGTGATGGAAGACTCAAAAACTTCTGCTATTAACGAAGTGTAACATATCAACAAATTCAAAACAAAAATGAAAACAAACCCCGAGGCTGTGTTGTATGGACTGGAAATGATCTGTAAACATTATGTTGTTTTCACTTTTAAATTACAGAGTTCAGGGAAGACATACACGATTGGTGGAACTGACAGTGCTGGTCTGTTGGAAGACGAGTATGGTGTTATCCTCAGAGCTGTTAAACAGCTGTTTCTGATTATGGAGGTAATAGAGCCAGAAAAAAACGAGAGAAAAAAAATTGCAGTACATAGAAACAAAAGTAAATAAAGAAATACGCATACGCACAATACACAATGCACAAATCACACCACATAAATAATACAATATATATTAATTTTATACTTATTATAAATATGCCCCCTCCCTCGAGAATAACCCCCCCCCCCTTCCCCCCCCCCCCCCCCCCCCAAAAAAAAAAAAAAAAAAAAAGTTGGCCAGGAGCTGGTCTGTGCTGATTGACTCAGATCTCAGTAGCTATAGTTTAGACATCTTCCCATAAGTGGACACCTTATGGCAGGTTTGTAACTATTTAACTGAGACCATGATGAAATGTCTGCCTATGAGAGGCAGATGTTTGTTTGTAGTGACTTAATACTTTAGGGTGGATTTAAGACATGGGATGCTTCTGGGTATTAATTTACAGAGTTACATGTAATTGGCCAAACGTTTTATTTTTTTCTTTGATTATAAACTTAAGGAAGAAATTAAGAGGAGGGACTAATTTTGAGGTGTGATTTAAAACCAGGAAAACAAGCACAAATCAGAGTTTGTTGTGACTGTGTCTTATATTGAGATTTATATGGAAGAGTTGAGAGACTTGCTTGATGCGGAAACATCCAGTAAAGATATTCACGTCAGGGAGGATGACAAAGGAAATACAGGTACAATAAATATTTATTTCATGTATATATATGATCCAGGCCTACAGTTCATGTTAGCAGTGTTTTGACCCCCAGAATACATGTAGCTAGAACAGAAGACTGCAGATATATTCGGATTCAACACACAGCCTAATAGTCAACCCGTCACCATTACACACAACACACTTTTTAATAATTGAAATTTGCTAAATAACAATGAATCATGGGAAATCATAGGTAACATAGGTATGCAGAGTGTACATGTATACTACATGTACAGTTTCCTGTCATCCAAGTGAGCTGGTAGTTACATGTCGTCATCTACATGCCTAGGTGGTACACAGGGCTTCAGCTATTTCCACTCTACTCGGTTGACAGCCACTAGGCTTTTCAGATATTATTCTAATTATGATAATTACATAAAATGTAATTCCAAAGTGAACACTAATGAATTTGGAAGTAAGATCTGTTTTACTTCTTGACTATACCATTTTTTTATTGGTGTTCTAACATGCATGGTAGTCAGGCTTATTTAAAAAAAAACCCAGATCAATAATTTTTTTTTAATTGCAATATCATTTCTCTCCCTGATGTACAGTTATCGTAGGAGCTACTGAACAGCCTGTAAACACAGCAGATGAAGTAATGAGCTGTCTCGATTCAGGATCAGCCGGGCGACATGTCGGCACGACAAACATGAATGAATACTCCAGCCGATCACATACAATTTTTACTCTCTATATTGGTAAGAGAACATAATGTACTGTATGGCAGTGTTCACACTTGTCTAAGACAGTTTTAATCTATCTTTCCAGTATTGTAATTAGTAAAAGTTATCTCATTCTATATAATACATGACTGTATACATATCTACATGATTGTAGTATATTTTTCAACCTTGATTATTTTACAACCCTTCATTATTATTATTTTGTATATTATAAGTAATTCCATTCGATGTTGTTCGATTTTGCAAACAGAGCAAAAGCCTTTCATTGAGGAAGAACAAGATGACAGTGAGAAAAAGGCCATCATTACATCAGAGACGGGTAAGGCTGTTCAGGACCCCGTTGATAACAGTGCTGTTGTACTGAAGGGTTATCCTGTAAAAATATTCGATTATTATTATTATCTTATCTGTTCACTTATCTGTTCATCGTATCCTGTCAAATGACATGTCTTTGTCCTTGGCTTTCTTGTTTAATATGTGAAAAAAATGATCCTACCTTGTTTTGTGCAACAGTGTGATTTTGAATGGTATGCAAATAAGTTGTGCTTCGTAAAAATGAAGAATTATACTGATTTAATACTGCTATGAGTATCACCAGAAGCTTATTAGTTTCTGGTATCACATTACTATTAATTAATATGTCGGTTGTACAGACTGCATGTAATAATATATTATTGTCTGCATCAATACTTCCAATGCCATGTTTGCCTCATACTCTTGCACTTCCAGTCCTTACAGTACAGCATATTTATTCCTTTAGCTGTCTATTATTGTTTCTTCCACCTTCATACACTGTACCATCCCGGGTGTATCTCTTTTCTCCACTGTAATTTAATGTTGACCATGCTACATTTTAATTTTTATACAAGAGAGCTAAGATTATCCAAGAAAAGGATCCCCTTGCCCCATGATAATTTGTTGAAATATGTTAATAGTTTCATGCCATGCTGTGAAAGTTATTTTTATTTCCTTCTGATCGAGGCTCTTACATCACGTTGTTTGAACTGACCAATCAGGTAGCTCCCGCCATGGACTGAAAACTAAACATAGATCTTTTATTATCTGGATGAGTCGCCCTTGTATGGCCATTGTGGGAATGCTTCTCTTAGATCATCCTCTCTTGTTTTTCATTAATATTAATTATTTCCATCTTACAATTAACACTTCTTTGCTCATCAATTCATTGTTTAATTGCTGCATGTTCTCTGCCTCTTTTATATTTCTGCTCTTTTGCTGTACCAGTGTTTGATGAAAGTTGATTATTTTCTTAATATTAAGATAATAATAATAAATGGGAATTTCAGTGGAAATCCACTGAAATCCACTGTTTCCAGATCGAATTGGAATTTAGAAATGTTGGTTTGAGGAAAACCGGAGTACCTCGGGAGAAAAACCCTCGGAGCAAGGACGAGAACCAACAACAAACTCAACCCACATATGATGCCGGGTCCGGGATTCGAACCTGGAACACAGTCATAAAGTTACATGCAGTTATTTGATTTATCTCAGATTTTACAGACTATAAGTATGCCAAGTTTCACTTTGTCGACCTTGCTGGTTCAGAGAGAGCTCATCGGACAGGGAATGTGGGTGAGAGGTTCAAGGAGTCTGTGTACATCAACAGTGGATTATTAGCCCTGGGTAATGTGATCAGTGCTCTTGCAGACTCAAAAAAGAAGGTATTGAATTTAATTACTTTGTATCTTAATAAGCATAACCCAGATAACGATCTATTCAACAAAAAGTTCAGTGAAAGTGGTTTTATTTCTAGTTTTGGTTTGTGATTTCGGCAATTTTACTTGCGCGCGCTCCCAGGGCAGTCTATCCAAAATTAGGCCGCCCTTGCGTAGCCAATCAGATTGCGAGTTTGCCTAATAGTCGGTCACTGGGTTATGCTAACGTTGCAGTGCATTGTGTCATGTGACCTGGTTAGACCAATCGTATGCAAGAAAAATTTTGTCGGATCTGCTTATATTTCCTTTCAGGTGATTCATGTGCCTTACCGAGACAGCAAAGTAACACGGCTTTTAAAAGACTCTTTAGGAGGCAATTCTAGAACGCTTATGATCACGTGTCTAAGCCCTTGTGCTGCAGACTTTGCTGAAAATTTGAACTCTTTGAAGTATGCTACAAGGGTGAGTGCAATTTAAAAAAAAATTTTAAATGGCGCGCATGCGTAAAGGAGCTATGTCAGGATATTTTAAGTCATTTGTGCGAAGTGTAAAATTGCCTTTAAATTGAAGAAAGCTTCAAAATCATAGTTTACTAAGGTAGAAAAACATCAAAGGGGTGATAATGAATCAAACAGGAACAAGGATGGTTGAGGATGGAGAAGATTAAGACGGATTGTGAACGGCGAACTCGAAAAAAAGTTGCCATTTTTTTTTCAAGATGCGCCATCCGTGACGTACATGTAGCTCCTGTAACTGAAGCAAGCACGAGATGGAGTTTCGGAGAATTCAAATACGTTTTTGCAAACCCGAGCCGTAGGTGAGGGTTTACATAAGTATTCAGAGTGTTAACTTTGTTATATGATCAAAATTTTATAAAAGCAAAGTTTCAAGTTTCTAATCTGTAGAAATCTCGGGAAACCTTTGTAGGCCTTCGGTGGCATAATTAATTGGAAAGGTTTTCCATGGTACGTTTTGGGGATCGGTGAACTTTATATAACGTAGAGACGTACTGCGTACTACTATTTTTCAGGCCAGAAACATCCGTAATAAGCCAGTAGTGAATCGAGATCCACAGAATACAAAACTGGCAGAGATGCAAAATGAGATACAGGTAAGGAACTTTAATTAGTTCACTTTTAACTTGAAAATAAATCATACATGTAAACTCCGCATTGGAACTCCTGCTGGATTTTACATCTTCATCATTAGTACACACCATGAACATGTTCTATCGGCCACCGAGAGTTGCTGAGAGTTCAAACTCTCACTCTCCTTCCTGCTCAAAATTTTTCATGAGAGTCATTGAGAGTTTTCTCTCGTTTGGCCCATGCTTCATGGTAGTCAGTGAGAGTGGAAGGAAACTCTCATTAGAGCGAACTCTCAACAACTCTCATCCTCGTTTGGTTCGGACTTTGTTGGAGCGGTAACCAAAAAGACGAAAGCCTCAGCTGATGTTTTTCCTTTTGTGTTCATGCTCACTGCTCTCTCTTATAGGCGATTCATTGTGCATTCCACTGCTGTTAGAATGGTTGTCAATTGAGCTTGTTTTACTGCGCTCTGTGATTGGTTTAAAAAATTCGCGCCACATAGTCAACCAATCAGATGCAAGACCAAAACCAATGGCCACAAGCGTTTTCCCGCGCTTGGCGCCCGTCACGTGTATTTACTTCGAGTTTTCATTGGTTCATTGTGTTGTTTTCGTTTGTTGTGATTGGCCATTGTAATCGCTTTGGTTTTTGTTTCACTACACTCAATTGAAAGCCACTCTATAACCAATACATATCACCGTTGATAGCAGTTCACACATGTCTAGCAGACCTATTTTCTTTAACTGTAGGCTCTCCGTGAAGAACTTCAAAGGCGTCGTGGCTCGTCTGTTGGGTCTGGTGGTACAGTAGAAGATGCTGAACGAATCAAGTCTCTGGAGGATGAACTGGAGTGGTAGGTTGGCCAGCATGATTCATATTTAATACATTCCGGCCTTCCTATATTCCCCATAATTCCAGTTTATTTTATGCGATGTATTAAACTCCTTATTTGAGAGTGACTTCGTTCTCTGCTTGATGAAAAAGTTGGACGGTGAAATTATTATCAGCTACATAGCCATATTTTAGTGTCCACCCAAAAGGGTCCCATCCAACCCTATTGTCCTAAAGGTGGCCTATCCTATATATAATTCCGTATACGCGTTTTGCTCACAACTGTCGCTTGCAACATGCTTACGTCACAAATTGTTTTGTCTAAATCAAAACTATAACAAGCTTACGATTGTCGCGAACAAGTTGTGGACTTGTATATGGAACCCGAGTCGTGACCTAAGCATGTCGCATGCGATAGTCATAGCCAAACTCGCTAAGCTAAGCTAAACGGACAATCATTCCCTAAGAATGTCCCCTGGATGCAGGCATGTGTGTACTGTACTTTGTCTTCTTTCATCTTTGTTTCTATACATTTCTCGTTATTATCTCACATCAGATCTCGTGGTGCTTGTGACACATACAAACAGCTTCTCTCCGATGCCTTAAACCAGTTGAAAGCCTTGCACAAGGCCGGCATGATGTCAAATAACCAGTCTAACCAGTTTGACCGGCTGGTTAAAGCTGTAGAACAGGTCAGGTCTAGACCAATATGGACTCCAAACACCACTCGACAACAGCAGGCTGAGCTGGTAGAACAACTTAAAAAAGAACTCAACAAGGTATTTTAAAATGATTCGTTAAAAATAAAGCGGTTTTCAATTGAGTGTCGAAAGTAATCTGGGACTGTTTGGTTTTGCTTTACCACGCTCTGTGATTGGTTTAGAATACTCGCGCCACCTACTCAGCCAATCCGATGCAAAACCAAAACCAATCGCGACTTGGTCGCACGCGTTTTCCCGCCCTTGGCGCCTCTCACGTGTATTTACTTCGGGTTCTCATTGGCTCATTGTGATGTTTACGTTTCTTGTGATTGGCCATTGTAATCGCTTTGGTTTTGGAGTCATTGATTATTCATTTGCTTTTTTTTTTAATTTCCTTTTTCAGTACAAAGAAGATTTGTCCAGCGATGAAGAAATATTCGCGGAGAAGTCAAAAGAAATAGAATCACTGAAGGGGCATGTGCGTGAACTGGAGGAAGAGAGAGCTACACTGAACAACCAGCTACAAGAGACTCTGACTCGCTTGAAAAAAACACGAAGATCAACTGTTCCGACAACAGCTGCAGCTTAATCAACTTCTTCTTAATCAAGGGGCTTCTCAAGGTGCGTGTTGGTGGAACAGCTACGTTTTGGCGAATATTGGCGTACTTTATTTTCGTATGTGGGAGACGTGGTGGCCTAATGGTTAGCGCGTAGTGGACTCCGGCGCGGTCTGGGTTCGAACGCTGGCCAGGGTCATTGGGTTGTGTTCTTGGGCAAGACACTACTCTCACAGTGTCTCTCTTCACCCAATAAAAAATTGTCGAAGAAGAGGGTAATTTGTGTGACGTTTACGAAAAGAAGGTAAAGTCGCACTCGGGGCTCCACACTGCCGGAGCTTATCCCAGTTGCTGTAACATGAAGCCGAATAGCCGAAGCTTGCATTACCACCAAACACTAACCTGTTATAAACTTTTCTTGCAGAGGACAAAATGACCATTCTTAGTCCCCGAGGAACCCGTGTGTTTTCCGCCCCATTAGTTCAAGAGGGGTCTGGGGCAGAGAATGACCGGGAAGTACACAGCAGCCCGCCCGTGGTAAGTTATAAGAAAGGCGATTCCTTGTGCATGTATTACATGGCTTATGTATAAAGCTATCATCACAATTCCCTTTGTGCGTTTTTTTTTCGCATTCTCTCTTTGCTCATCCTCGTAGACCCAGGGGCAGATAATCGAGGCGGGAGGAAGGAAAAACGGACGAAATCGGTGCCCCGATCATCTGCCCCTGGGTGTCCAAGGATGCCCTTTGCTTGGTCTTCGTCTCAAGTAGAGAGTCTGCCCTAATAGACCTTTTCCTGCATATTGCTCTCACTGATGTACTTTGGTTTTGTGTATTTCTTGTTCAGTTCATAGTCGACCGAATTATACAAGACTTCCGAGCCCGCAGTCAGTTGCTGGTCAGTCAACACGAGGAAGAGGACGAGGTGGTATGCACCTTGTCAGATACCAGTGAGAGTGAAGACGAGGCTGACCAGGAACCATCAAGGTACAAACAACATAGTGAGCTGAGAAGTTGCTAAGTAACATGACGTATCCTTATCACGTGACAACTTTTGGAGAACTCGACTTTGCTCTCAGGCTTTTCGGTTATTCATTATTATTAAAGATTAATAATTGTAAACTCTTTGGATGCGTTTCCCGTGTTGAGCACCTTAACCGTTGCCACTCGGTAAAGTTTTTGATTAATTTTTGACAACTTTTTGACATCTTTTTGACAACTTTATGGTGGCTGTCGTTTCAACTGGCCTTTCAAAATGCAAGAATTACGAGAGGCGGAGATGTCAAGCTCCACGTTCGCGTTCTGACGATTGACATCTCCGCTTCCCACAGTTCTTGCAATGTGATTTGCTAGTTTAAATGGAAGCCATCAGAAAGTTGTCAAAACGTTCTCAAAATTAATCGCAAACTTTGTCGAGTGGCAACGCCAGGGCGCTCTTCGCTGTAACAAAGTCTTGATCAAAACCAATAGCGACACTTGCTGCACCACGTCCAAACATAGTCTACGTAAACTTTGGCTCATCCGCGTTGAATTCTGTGGGTTATAATTAGAAAGCGTTTGAAGACGGCATGTTTTTCTTTTAACTTTCATAATTTTCTTCATGCTTTAGACAATTGGGCAAAACATGGAACATCAAAAGAGACGGTTCAAAAATCCCTCAGGTACCTGCCTTTCCGAGACGAGAGAAGACTTCAAAGATACCAAGTCACAGGAAGACCAAGGTTTGAAGAACGCTTTTGATATATTCATTCATTCCAGTGCACATTGAATAAGAACAGAATGCTAAATCAGTGTGTTTTCGATACTCCACTGGAAGCCTGATTCTCGGTAGACGGTCCGGGTCGCTTGCTCTCCCTTTGGGAGAGAGGGAGTGAGAGCGAGCGACTTGCACCGTCTTAGAATCAGGCTACTCCACTGGTTGACTGGGTTAGACTTTTGGTCGTAAAAACTTGACGGAAAATGGCATTTGCTACGCGTAGCCACGACCTTGTGCTGTACATCACTACCTTGTGGTGCTTTTAAGGCCCCGTCCACACTAAAGCGTTTTCGTTTGAAAACGCATACTTTTTGATGCGTTCCATCTATCGTTCACACTACAACGATCGAAAACGCTGATCGTTTTCATCGAAAACGCATACATTTGAAAACGCTGTCCAGAGTGGAGACATTTGAAAACGGAGGCTATCGTATTAGTGTGGTCAGCGTATTAAACGGAGGCTTTCGAAAACGCTGACGTCATTCGTCTGTATGTCGCATGCGCAGATGACTGTTGTAGCGTTTTCCCGTAGCGTATCAGAGTATGCGAGTGCTGTATTTGTGGACGGGGAAAACGCTGCGAAAACGATAGTGTGGACGCGAAGCTTTTGATGCGTTTTCGGTAAACAACTTTCGTAGTACTCTCGAGTGTTCGTGCTATTCTTTGATTGGATAACAATAGTCGGAAACATACAAGTGCTTCAACGAAGATTTGCCCAACAACAGGACGAGACATAACCAGTGCATCATTTCCTTTATTTTGGAAGGTCTCCACGAAAGAACTTGTTGAGTCGAAGGACAAAGGATCAAGGCCTGACACGGTGGAACACAATGAAGTAGAGGCATTGCGGTCAAGCACTCAAGTGATAGGAAAAGAAGTTAAACAATCAGAATTGAGACTTCACTCCGCTCAGCAGAAACTTAGAGACTTAAATATTAATATAAGGTAAATACTTTGTCGTGTAACTTAGAACGGTACTTAGAGCAATTTTCAATTGAGTATCGAAAGTAATCCGAAATTAGTTTTGCTTTACTACTTTCTGTGATTGGTTTAAAAAATTCGCGCCACCTACTCAACCAATCATATGCTAAACCGAAACCAATCATGGTTTTGGTTTTGGTTTTACGACGCTCAAATGAAAACCGCTCTAATTGAGTGTCGTAAAATCAAACCAATCACAATGGCCAATCACAACAAACATAAACAAGGCAGTGGACCAATGATAATTCGAAGCAAATACACATAACCGGCGCCAAGTACGGTAAAATGCGTGTGACCAAGTGGCGATTGGTTTTGGTTTTGCATCTGATTGCAATAGCAATAGAAGGGGTGCTAAATCGAAGAAACACGGTAGTAAGCTGTCTTGTGATTCTTTGCATCTACGCTTTGCATTTTTATCCTGAATTTTAGGCAAAAAGAGGAGCTGATCAAAGAACTTTCCAAGAGTGACAAGGAAGCCAAGGAAACAAAGAAGCACTTCTCTGAAAAAATCAAATCCATGAAACAAGAATTGGAAAAAGCCAAGAAAGAGTTGGAAGACAGTAAGAAAACTCTGGAAGAATACGAATCCAAAGCTAATTACGAAGTCTCCGAGAAACAAAAAGTCGAGTCGGAGTACAAGAAAAAGCTGCAGACGGTGGAATCCAAACTACAGGCCTTGAAACGAAAACAGAAGGTCAGAGAAAACGTTACTGTTTATTCCGAAGCACTAGCTGTTATGCACATTAAAAGAACAGACAAACATACAGACGAAGGTCTCTGAGTGGACACTCTCGTAATCGGACAGTTCTACTTACGGCCGCCTTGACAAAACTCTGTTTGAACTCTCAAGCTCATACAAACTCTGTATTCACTCATTCCCGTCAGCAGCCAGTTCTAGTTGCGGACACTTTTCCTGCTTCGCGAGGGCCGAGGGTGTCCTCTTGCGGGAGCTTCGACTGTGTTTATACCTATCATATAGTTTTGGGTAGACTAAAAGTTATAAAAGTCCTTTCCAATGTTATTTTTCCTTGATATAGGGCAACGTGCGCTCGTAACTCGACTAAAAGTTGGACTCGTGGCAAGGCTAAGTTTTGAGCACCGAGGTCTATGGCTCTCAGGCGATCTAAAACATTGTGTACATTGTGTACACCATTTTCTATGTATTTTCTGTTTGATATAGTGATTTACTTGTACAAGTCCGCTTGTAGCGGCGGAAAAAGAAAGCAAAATTAGTTTATACGTCATGTGTATGGTTCACCTTGAAAATATTGGCCTAAATTTTCCAGTTTGGTCGTTCTCGATCCGTTTTAATTTGCCCTATAGTATTTACCATCCTTGTTCCTTATTGGTTTATTATTACTCCTTTTGATGTTTTCTATCTAAGAAAACTAACATTGTGAGGTTTCCCTCGATTTGAATCATGTAATGTTGGAGATATCAAAAACTGACTTCATAGCTCCTTTGCTCCGACGAAGGGCTAACGCTCGAAACGTCAGTTTTTCCAAATTCACTACGGCGGTTAATTTACCTTTATCAACTTCAAGTTGAAAATTAACTAAGCCTTTGATGTAAATGTCCGTTTGTCATTCACACTGCAGGACAATGACAAAATAGGCGCCTTGCACGAAGAAAGGGAAAAGAAGGTCCAGGAGCTTGAAGTGCACATCGACAGAATGAGAAATCAACAGGATCAACTTCACAAGAAGCTCAAAGAAGAAGCCGACAGGAAAATCAAAATGGAAAGAGACATGCAGAAACAGCAACAGAAGATCAAAGAACTGGAAGATCACATGAACCAACAACAGAAGATACTCAAAAGAAAAACAGAGGAGGTTGCAGCCGCACAGAGACGACTGAGAAATGTTGGCAAACAAGGATCTGAAGAAAAAGAAAGGTATAAATATATGTGGTGTATCTCGGTTCCTGCTTCCTGTCCTTCTAACGTCCTCCCCCCCCTGCCCCCCTGGCCCCCTGCCGTCCTGCCGTCTACCCGTTATTAAGACGAAATCCATTAGAAAATCGAGTAATATTTATGGCCAGTGGACAAAAATCTTGTACTACGACGCCATACGCTTTCACGCTTAAACTAGACATTCATGAGCCATATCTTAGCGGTATTTACCAAATAATATAACTCCACAATCCTTAAATTGCTTTCCGCCTTGAGTTTCCTCCCGTGAATGGGTTGAGTCATAAGAGGTGGCAGCCATGTTTCTGGGAAACATGGCTGCCACCTCTTATGACCTTACCCCTTCACGGGAGGAAACTCAAGGCGGAAAGCAATTTAAGGATTGTGGAGTTATATTATTTGGTGCATACCGTTAAGGTACGGCTCATGAATGTCTAGTTTAAGCGTGAAAACGTATGGCGTCGTAGTACAAGATTTTTGTCCACTGGCCATAAATATTACTCGATTTTCTAATGGATTTCGTCTTAAAACGCTTCCAGGCACGCAAGTATATGTCTGAGTTAACCAATGCACTAAATTACCATATTTTTTTTTCAGCGATGAACAAGCAAAGCTAGAACAACGCCGTCAGTGGCTGGACAATGAAGTAGAGAAAGTTGTGAAGAGAAAGGAGGCCATGGAAGCTTTAGCAGAGGAGCTGCAGAAAAGAGAAGCTATTATACTGAACAAGGAGGCCATGTTGACAGAGAAGAGTGAGCTGGAGATGAAGAAACTTCGGTCCAGCCAAGTGCTTAGTAAGGTAGGCAGTGACGCATGTTTTGTCTAAGTTTGTTTTTCCTTTGAGTCTTTGACGCTATGCTGACGTGATGTAAGTATACTCGCGTGTGCGAGGTGTTGCACTCGTTCACGCGACATTGGTGCTGGTAGTTCCAATATTAACTTGATGCTCGCAAGCTGTAGCATATTTTTAACGTTAAATTCTCCAACGTTTTAGGATATACTTCGGCTGTCTACACAACTTGGAGACGTCGAGAAACAGATCAAGCAAAAAGGGAAGAATATCGATGGTGAGACTATGGTTCAAACAGTGGACGTATAACTTTTTATATCCATTTTACCTTTTCTTTCTTAACACTCAGTTACTTTTTGTGTGTTTAGACAACAAGGAAAATATATAATTGATCCACGCTAATTTATGGAACATACTCTCATAGAAACGGATGCCATGAGTCAAACTAAAGTTGAAGAAAGAATTCACACACTAGAAAGAACAAAAGATGAACTTTTAAAGCAACGAGAACTACTGGAACAGAAACTTCAGGAAGGATCCTTGTTGGATCCCAAAGAAGAACGAAGGTAAATGAAGTAATATCTCATTAAATATCGCAGTACTCAACATACAAACTGATCTTCTGATAATAATAATAATAACAATATTTAGCGAGGATGCTCCACTCACCTAGGTGATTTTCAGGGAGGTCCTACAACATAAAATGTAAACTAAAAATAAATTACATCAATACATCTAAAAATACATCTAAAAAGTAAGTCAGCCTATCAAAGGATAGCTCAATGTAGTAGTTTAATGGCTAATGGCGGGAAGATATTTAAGGGCGATGGTCAGGAAAAATCGAGCATTGAGTGTCAGAATTTGAAAAATCGTTCTCTTTCATTTTTTTGCTCAAAAATACCTATTAAATAGAAAAGAAACCTGATGTAGTTTGTTTTGCGTTCTAAGACTAAAAAAATGCCCCAAATTTGGGACTATAAATTGTCCTTGCGTTCGCAAACGAAACCATGGGAGATAATGTTGTTACGTCTTATCCAAGTCAATTCAGTTTATCTTTCGATGCCATGCTATCCAATAGTTTGATATGTAACAACAACAACAACAACTTTATTTACCCATTAATTACATAAAATAATTTAATGTAAAGACAAACATTGTTGATGTTCTATTCCAAACAGAAACATACACCGTCTTGGTTAACAAATATAAAAGTTTGTTCTGACAGAACGGAAAATTAGGTTTAGAATTCATTATCAAGTTACACTGTAAGGTGAAGCTATGTTACATGTGATGTTTCGATACGTTAGTGCAAACAATATAGAAATTTCTGCGATTAACTGGCAATACTCAAAACCTGTTGTTTTCCAGGCTCATTGAACTGGACGAGGGTATTGACGCCTTAGAAGCCGCCATTGAATTTAAAAATGATGGAATTGCAAACAGACAAAACGAACTGGACAGCGGTCAACTTTTAACAGACAAGGACCGTGTTGGACTGGTGAACAAGCTGAGTAACCTCTCCCCTGGAGAAGCCACTTCTCTGTTGTCGAAGTATTTTGAGAAAGTTGTCGAGTTGCGAGGAAATGAAAAGAAACTGGAACTGACATGTAGTGATCTAGAGGTAAACAATATTTACTTTGCTTGTGTATTTCAAGAACATTGTTCTCGTTTGGAACGAAAATTCCGAAATTCGGATAATAGTCTCTCCCCCTGCCCCCCCCCCCCCCCCCCCCCCCCCCACCAAGGCGGCCGTATGTAGAGCTGTCTGCTTATGAGAGTGTCCGTTCAGAGAGCTTCGACTGTATTTAGATTTAACTCCTAAATAAAGATTATCTTCTTCTGAATATACCCCCCCACTGTGGTGGTATATGTTAAAAATACTTATATCTTCAAATGGCCATTGAGATGAAATGATGTTCAGTTACATAAACATGACTTTTCGTCAGGTTCGCATAAACGAGCAAGAGCGGATTATCGGTGAACTGGGTCGAGGATTACAACAAGCTGAAATGAAAGGAGACCGGAGACTAGTAGAATATCAAAAGAAATATGAGCAAAGAATCCAGTTCTTAATGAACAAACTCCGTGATGCTGAGTCAAACGAGGCACCGGATGACAGAATAAGGTAGGTTTATTAGAGTAGTTTTTCATTGAGTGCCGAAAATAATCCGGAATAGGCCAATTTCGATATATTAAAATTCTAACTTGGTTCCGAGGCTTTGGGGAATAAAACAAAGGAAATTATTTATTCATCCCTCAACCTCGATGTGATTTCTTTACGAATTCTTTTGTTTTATTCCCCTAAGCCTTGGAGCCAAGTTAGAATTTTAATATATCGAAATTGGCCTATTGCTTTGGTTTTGCTTTACTGCGCTCTGTGATTGGTTTAAAAACTCGCGCCACCTGCTCACCTACAAAACTAATCGAGACTTGGTCACACGCGTTTTACCTCGCTTGGTAAGGTGCGAATTATCAACTAAATAAAATACATTTACACATAAACTTTACCTTTTAACAGATACGTCAACTTAATCGCCTGGACCCGGTTGTTCGAAAGCCGATTAGCGCTAATCGAAGATTAAATCTCACTAATCGAGGAATAAAATTTATCCCTAGGTTAGATTCTGTTCCTGAAAGCGCGATTAACACTATTCCAGGGATAAACGAAGGGTTAAATTTAACACACCTAGCGAGGTCGATTAACTCGCTAAGCGAGGGAATAAAGTTCGCAAACAAAACAAAATGGAACACTTACTGCCAGATCCAAGGAGGAAAGAAACGCAATTCAGGTTACCTGACGACTTTTCCATAACCTAGAGTTTATTTTCTCAACGGTCCGGATCCTAAATTCAATTTATGCGCGATCAAAAGAGCGATCCAGCGGTGTTTTCACAATCTTGAGAGTACAAGCGCGAAATCGTGCGAAGGACAGCGCGAAGAAATTCACGGCATTTTCCACAGATGTCGAATTTGTTCCTCATTAACCGATGTAATGTGAAAGGTAAAATCAGCAGTGGAATTAAAGCTTTGTAATTCTCCATAAAGGCGAGTATTCATTTGATTTTAGGGACGAAATCAAGCGAGCTTTGTTTGTTTGTTAATTTGTACTTGCAGTTCTCCGCCGAAAAATATATGCTGTACACGAGTCGGGCGGCTGTCAAAACTAGATGCCGAATCTCCGCTTTTGGTGTTCGTTTATAATTATTTCCTATCTTATTTTCAGGTACAGTATTTTCCCATATTTCCCTTAACCAAAAGTAAGCTTATAAACTCTGTTTACCTTTATTCGACTCATTCAAGAAAACACAATTATTGTATTCCGTGAGCGGGAAATCTACAAACTTTTATTTCAGCGATGATTGAAAATATCTTTTAGTGGAAATAAATGTTTATTTATGAAAGGCGGAGAATTAGATCTCTTTCACCGAAGTCATTCTAACGAACTTTTTGGATTTTCCATTGTGCATCGCCAGGCGTTGACCGGCGTTTGTGCTATCACTGAAATTTGCCGACATTTTTAAACATGATTTTAGCTGTTTACTTTTATTCCTTCTTAATGTGTACTCTTTACGTTCATCTCATCAGTTCCGTGGTTATAGTTTAGTTTAACTTTTTTTCGGTCGGGTTTGCAAGTGTACAACATTTGGAAAACAATCTGCCATGTTTACTATCAAACACAGCAAGAAAATTTAACAGCTTTTGTCCGGATTCAATGGCGCCCTGTCGTTTTCTCCCGCTCCTGCATAAGAACGACTAGTTTAACCGGTTTAATCTGAGTTTAATCGAGGGATAGTTAATCGAGGGCTAACTCTGCTTTCAGGAACACCTTTTTATCCTTCGATTAGTTATCCCGGGAATAAGAAATTTAACCGCGGAATAACCGCTAATCGCGGGTTAGTTTAATCGGCTTTCGAACAACCGGGTCCAGGAATCTATGTGAAACAAACAAGATTGTTGATATAAATTATCGTTGGAATCTCTTTCTTTTACAAACTAACACTGTCATTAAAAAAAATATCTCCGGCTTGCTGCAATGCCTTCCAAATAGCATTTTTTCTCTTAGATCATCAACAAAACTCAGTGGGCCCTGTTGTTCAAAGCACGATAAAGCTAATCCAGGATTAACGTGGAATTTTATTTCAGTTTTCTATTTTCATCGAAGCTTTCTGTTTATATTTGTTGTCCTTCAGTTTTGATTTCCATTTATGTCAAGCTCCACACATCATTGCTGATTAGCATTGAAAAACACTTTACTGTGCGAATCAGAAAAGCGTGGATTTTCCTTTGCCAGAAATTGGTCTATTTTTTTCCCGGTATATTTAAATTATTGCTATTTTCGCAAAGCTTTTCTATAAAAAAAAACAAAGTAAATTTGAGTTTGCTGACTATTCTTCTTGCGGTTTGATCATGTCAAAGTTAAATATAAGTGTTCACGGTTTTTTGATTCGCACAGTAATATAGGATAAATTGAAACCTCGATTTTTTTTTTCAATCCTGGATTAGCGTTTTTTTTCCTGGCTGCTTTGTTATTTATGTTGATAATTTGCTGTCGTGGCTGTTAATTGGCGAGATGATTTAAATGTCGTCCTCTTTCCTTTTGCCAATGAATTTTCCCGGAATTTTATGTTTCTGCCGGCTCTAGTTTCTCTTGGGCTACATGATACTGTGATGTTTCTGCCGGCTCTAGTTTCTCTCGGGCTACATGATACTGTGATGTTTCTGCTGGCTCTAGTTTCTCTTGGGCTGCATGATACTGTGATGTTTCTGTCGGCTCTAGTTTCTCTTGGGCTACATGATACTGTGATGTTTCTGCCGGCTCTAGTTTCTCTTGGGCTACATGATACTGTGATGTTTCTGCCGGCTCTAGTTTCTCTTGGGCTGCATGATACTGTGATGTTTCTGCTGGCTCTAGTTTCTCTTGGGCTACATGATACTGTGGTGTTTCTGCCAGTTCTAGTCTGGCTGTATCGTTGTTGCGCTTGTTTAAGGCAAAGTTCTCGTTTTGTGCAGTGTCAATGTTGTTTCCATCAAAATTAGCGCCAGGAACGAGGACGTCAGGATCATTTTCTTGGTCGTTCTTAGCGTTGACTGGATTTCTTCTCTCGACATTCCGTTCCCGTCTTTCAACTTCTTGTCCCGCTTCGACTCTTACAACACTCTCAGGTGATCCAAACAACTGACTTTCAAATTGTTTAGCTTCTGGAAAGGTTTTTCCTAGCAGCAACTCGATAAACGCAACGCGAAACTGTCTGTTTCTTACAGTGTAAATGACAGGATCTAGAACTGAGTTGATAATCACTGGCACTGGTGCTAGAAAAAGAGCTACAGTTTTAAAAGAAGGCGAGGTGTTTTCACAAAAATGCAAAACAATTCTACAGATAAATGAAGGAAAATAACACAAAATAACTGCTATTAATATTACAGTCGTCAACTTTAAGGCTTTCTTCTCCTTTTCAAATTTCGCTCTCGCCTCCAAGGAAACTTGATGCGAAAGAATCTGTTTTCTCGTGTCGGCGGACCACTTTGTAAACAACAACTTGGAACCAGAGGATCAACGAAAGACTTGTTTATCACGAGGACCACTAATGCGATGATTTTATGTGAGAGTTCCAGGAAGCTGAGCGGCAGGACTGTTGTACTGATCCACGCAATAGTAGAAGCAGCTAGTAAACGAGCTTTAGTGATGAATGTATCGTGAGTGAAGGAGTGTTTCATGGCGAAATATCGCTCTCCACTGACGAGGACCAAATGAAAAAGTGACGCGATGCCGAAAATGGCAAACGAAATTATAAATGTCAATTGCAATTCACAAAATTCATTTAAGCGTTTACCTTGCATTAGTAAAATAGTCATGGTTATGTGAATGGGTTGTACAACAAGCCCAACCATCAGATCCGAAAGCGCCAAACACGCCAACATAATGTTTGGGTGTGTTTGAAGTCGTCTTTTGGTTTTCACCGCCACTATAACCAAGGCATTCAATAAAATGGTCAAAGGACAAGCCACCAATTCCAGGACAGCAGCTGCGACAAGCAAACCATAAAAATCGTCTGGAAAAAACTGTGGTGGGAATTCAGAAAACAATTGTAAAGTGTTTTTTACAGCCATTTTCAGCTTCACCAGAGGAAAAAATCGACTTCATGTTTTCTGATCTTTGCTCTAAGAGGAAGAAAGCAGAGAAAGAAACGATACCCAATTATGTAAGCTTATGTAAATTTAAAAGTTACTGACGAATGATATAACAACAACAAATTTATATGTGGGCGTGATGACAGGAAAGATGAATCCTGTCATCGGAAATAACTGGCACCAAAAAAAAAAAAACATTTTTCTGTGTGTCGAGCAAAAAAATGGCGGAAAGATTTTCGTCTTTTTTTTTACATTTTCCTCGGATAAATTCGACATTTTCCCTTTCTCGGGGAATATTCACCAATATTTACTTCGCCTTCGGCGAATAATTGTTAAATATACCATCATTTATTTCCACAAAACTGAGTTGTTGCACAACTTCGGTTGCCGTGTCACATTTTGCACGGTTGTGATTTATCTGGAGTTTCCAGACTTGATATTTCTGAAATCAAGTTATACGAAAAATATTTGACATTAGATTCACATACAATTACTGTATTTGGCTTCTGATATTTTCATGATCTATACTACAGCAGTGCTATGATGTCGGCCGCATTTAAAAATAGTGCGTATCTTCTGTCAGCTGCTGCTGTTGCTTTTGTGGTTCAGTTTTGGTCAATTAGTAATTCGGTGAGAATTGTATGAACTAGGAGCTCTTCTAAAAAAAGAAGCTTGTCTTGTAAACATCGAACGATTCTCGACGTCAATCGATCAAAAAAGTAAGCCGTCAACTAAGTCCTGGACATCGAGCGGCTTCCTATGCAAGGTTACCAAACGTTTCGGTGGAATATCTATTTTTATCTATTCTTTAATGAAATGTCACCTCGATCTTCCGTTATGTGAGAAAATTAATGCCTGTTGTTTTCGTAGAGATGAAAATGTAGTTTTGGATACTAGGATTTTCGGAAAGGCAACAGCAGTTTGCACATTCGGTTAATAATAAGATTTCGTTTCCCCCCAAAATCTGACACTTTATATTTAGCTAAAGAATACAAACAGACAAATTGTGTTACTTTACACAAATATATCTTTAAAAGGTCCAAAGCTTTATTATGGGAAAACATAAGAATGACAATGCCAAAGTTTTTTTTTTTTTTAATTTCGTCGTTGGGTGCCCTTTTCCTAGACTTACCACAAGTCGTCTTCTTTAAGCGAAATAATATTAGAAAGTCTACCCGTTTCCTATTGATTGTTAAAACCAGCTCCAAAGCAAACAAATATCACTTTTGATAGTCATTCGGCTGTAATCCATCATTTGGCCAACTTGGCCAAAACGGAAGACTTTAATGGGATACGTGACTGGAAACTGCGATTATGCAGTAAAGCGTTAATTCATTAGCAGTTTAGAACGGTTCTCAATTGTGTGTGGAAAGTGATCGCAGAATTGCTTTGGTTTTGCTTTATACGCTCTGTCAAAGTCCCTCCAACGAAAGGAATTTGCCTCTATGATCGGTTTAAAACAAAGTCCATCCCAAAAAACTTGCGCCGGACCAATCGCGACTTGGTCAAACGCGTTTTCTCGCGCTTGGCGCCCATTGCGTGTGTCTTCCTATCAAGGTTACCAAACGGATCTTTTCGGTGGAATATCTATTTTTATCTATTCTTTAATGAAATGTCACCTCGATCTTCCGTTATGTGAGAAAATTAATGCATGTTGTTTTCGTAGAGATGAAAATGTCGTCTTGGATACCAAAAAAAAAGCCAGCTAGGATTTTCGGAAAGGCAACATCAGTTCCAACCTCGTTCCCAGGGTCTCTCCTGGGAACGAGGTTGCATCAGTTCGTAAATTCGGTTAGGCCATCCCCATAAAATGTTTTGTTTCCCATCGCCCTCTCTCTCGTGAAAGTGGGTCGGTCGGTCGGTTAAAAAAAAAAAGAAAAGCCGAGAAACGAAATATTGGCAAATTAATACGTAAATAATTCCAAGCGAGCCTTGATTTTATCTTCCCCGTGACCACCAGTTTGTTACAAGCCGATTTCACCCGAAGACGTCATTACTGGGCTGATTTAGATGTCAGAGTGACTTTAAAGATGTAAATAAAGCAAATTAAACTTGGAAACACGCGAGAAAGGGGTGCAGGCCATGAATCAGAATTTTTTGTTTTGTTTTACTTTTTGAAAAAAATGGGTTGGTCGGGCGATGGGAAACAACACATTTTATGGGGATGCCCTTAATGAGATTTCGTTTCCAAAAAAATTCTGACACTTTATATTTAGCTAAAGAATAAAAACAGATAAATTGTGTTAGGTTACATAAAATTGGAAGGTCCTAAGCTTTATTATAGGAAAACAGAAGAACAACAATGACAAGCCTTTTGCTTTTAAAATTTAGTCGTCATTAAAACCAGCTCCAAAGCAAACAAAGATTAGCTTCGATGGTCATTCGAAAACGGCTGTAAAACGAAAACCAGGCTAAACTCTCGAGTAGAAATAGTTTACCGCACTTAGCCAAAACGGAAGACTTTAATGGGATACGTGACTGGAAACTGATTATGCAGTAAAGCGTTAATTCATTAGCAGTTTAGAACGGTTCTCAATTGTGTGTGGAAAGTGATCGCAGAATTGCTTTGGTTTTGCGTTATACGCTCTGTCAAAGTCCCTCCAACGAAGGGAATTTGCCTCTATGATTGGTTTAAACAAAGTCCATCCCAAAAAACTTGCGCCGGACCAATCGCGACTTGGTCAAACGCGTTTGCCCGCGCTTGGCGCCCATTGCGTGTGTCTGCATCGAGCTCTCATTGGTTCATTGCGTTTTTTTACGTTTGTTGCGATTGGCCAATGCAATTGGTTTGATTTTGGTTTTACGACACTTTTATCAGCTGCCATAAACTGATTTCTATCATGACCAGCTGAATGGGGTAACATAACAAAAATAACAACTAAGGGTCCATATATGTCCAATTCCTAATTTTAACTTTCTCCAAAATGTGACACAGCAAACTAAGTTGTCCTGACCAACAACTCAGTTTTGTGGAAATAAATGATGGTATTTCAATGTATATATATATGTTATTGAACTAGCTTGTTCGGTCCGTATTGGGAAAATATTGGTCGAGTTCTTTTTTTGCAGTCGGTCCATAAACTTGCAAAAAAAGAACTCGACCAATATTTCCCAATACGGACCGAACAAGCTAGTTCAATAAAGTTTTTATTATAATGGCTTTTTTAAAAACTTGCTGACAAAATAATGTAGCCATTTTCGGCTAACGCGCGCGCGCCAAAGCTAAGCATATTCTTGCATTTTTCAGGCCACTTTGCGAAAGTTTAACCAAAAATTGTCCGCCAGACATGAGGAAAAATGTTTCTACTTAATAGAAAACAGTTTTCTTTTGTTCAATGTTTCATAAAAGGAATTCGGCGAAATGAGTTCGTGAGCGGTCCATCTTAGCGGTCCGTATTGCAAAATTCGGACCGCTCAGGGAACCAATCAGAATGCTCCTTTTCGTCGTGGACCAGTTTTCCATATAATAAATATAAATATTTTGGGGTATGATGTTTTGGGTTTTTTTTTCCAGCTTTGTCATGGTGCTTGTTATTTCCGATGACAGGATTCTTCGCGCCCACATATAAATTTCTAGTTGTTATATCCTTCGTCAGTAAATTTTAAATTTACATAAGCTTACATAATTGGGTATCGTTGCTTCCTCTGCTTGCTTCCTCTGCTTTCTACCTCTCAGAGGAAAGATCAGAAAACATGAAGCCGATTTCTTCCTCTGGTGAAGCTGAAAATGGCTGTAAAAACACTTTACGATTGTTTTCTGAATTCCCACCACAGTTTTTTCCAGACGATTTTTATGGTTTGCTTGTCGCAGCTGCTGTCCTGGAATTGGTGGCTTGTCCTTTGACCATTTTATTGAATGCCTTGGTTATAGTGGCGGTGAAAACCAAAAGACGACTTCAAGCACACCCAAACATTATGTTGGCGTGTTTGGCGTTTTCGGATCTGATGGTTGGGCTTGTTGTACAACCCATTCACATAACCATGACTATTGTCGTGATGCAAGGTCAACGTTTTGACGAATTTTGTGAATTGCAATTGACATTTATAATTTCGTTTGTCATTTTCTGCGTCGCGTCGATTTTTCATTTGGTCCTCGTCAGTGGAGAGCGATATTTTGCCATAAGACACTCGTTCTCTCACGATACATTCATCACTAAAGCTCGTTTAATAGCTGCTTCTACCATTGCGTGGATCAGTACAACAGCCCTGCCAATCATCTTCCAGGAACTCTCACATAAAATCATCGCAGTAGTGGTTCTCGTGATAACAAGTCTTTCGTTGATCCTCTGGTTCCAAGTTGCTGTTTACAAAGTGGTCCGCCGACACGAGAAACAGATTCTTTCGCATCAAGTTTCCTTGGAGGCGAGAGCGAAATTTGAAAAGGAGAAGAAAGCCTTAAAGTTGACGACTGTAATATTAATAGCAGTAATTTTGTGTTATTTTCCTTCATTTATCTGTAGAATTGTTTTGCTTTTTTGTGAAAACATCTCACCTTCTTTTAAAGCTGTAGCTCTTTTTCTAGCACCAGTGCCAGTGATTCTCAATTCAGTTCTTGATCCTGTCATTTACACTGTAAGAAACAGACAGTTTCGCGTTGCGTTCATCGAGTTGCTGTTTAGAAAAACCTTTCCAGAAGCTGAACAATTTGAAAGGAAGCTGTTTGGATCACCTGAGAGTGTAGCGAGAGTCGAAGCGGGACAAGAAGGTGGAAGACGGGAACGGAATGCCGAGAGAAGAAATCCAATCAACGCTAACGACCAAGAAAATGATCCCGACGTCCTCGCTCCTGGCTCTAATTTTGATGGAAACAACATTGACACCGCAAAAAACGAGAACTTTGCCTTAAACACGCTCAACAACAACACGGCCAGAAAGACAACAAAGGAAGAACCACAGTATCGTGTAGACCCAGAGAAACTAGAACCGGCAGAAACATAAAATTCCGGGAATATTCATTGCCAAAAGGATCGCTTAAATTATCAACAGAAATATCAACGCAGCCAGGAAGCCCACCAACGTTAATCCAGGTGGTTTCAACTTACTCTATATAAAAGTGTTTTTCAATGCTAGAATGTTTTCAGTGTGGAGCTTGACATAAGTGAAAATCAAAACTGAAGGACAAAAAATGTAAACAGAAAGCCTCGATGAAAATAGAAAAGTGAAATAAAATTTCACGCTAATCATAGACCTTATTCATAAATGGCGGTGGATTAATTATTTTATATTCATGCTAATCAGCCTCCCTAGCCTCATTTTAGAGCACAAATTCTTTTGAATTTTGCACATACTAACGAGGCTAGGGGGGCTGATTAGCATGAATATAAAAGAATAATTCATCGGCCGCCATTTATGAATAAGGTCTATGGGTTAGCTTTATCGTGCTTTGAACAACCGAGCCCATAATTAGAAAAGACCTCGATGTGATTGAATTCAGTTATTTTGTTGATGATCTAAGAGAGAAGATGCTATTTGGAGGACATTGTAGCAAGCTGAAGAGAGTTTATGACAGTGTTAGCTTGTAAAAGAAAGACATTCCAACGATAATTTATATCAAGAACGTTGTTTGTTTAACATAGATTTCGGGAAATTAAGCTGACGTATCAGTTAATTAAAGGCCATGTTACACGAGGCAATTTTCCTTGCAACTTGCAACGCAACGATGCCGACTGAGAAACATTGCAAGTTGCAGAGGAGGTGTCACACGTTCGTAATTTTTTTTTCGCAACTTGCAACGCGCCTTTCTCCTGCCGCCATCTTGAAATCTGCGCGAGCGAAGGACGCGCTCTGATTAGCTAATTTTAAGAAAATTGCGTTGCAAGTTGCGATTGACATGTTACACGCAGCAACTTGTCTCGCAACGTTGCGAAAAGTAGAGGATAGCTCTACTTTTCTTGCAAAAATGGGGTGTTACACGAAGCAACTTTCGTGCAACTTGTACCGCAACAAAATTGCGAGACAAGTTGCAGAAAAAATTGCCTCGTGTGACATGGCCTTAAAGGTAAAGTTTATGATTGTGTAAAATAATTTATTTCTTTTAGTTGTTAATTAGCACATTTTATAAACCACTCCTTGTGAATACCACACCACTTGACGCCGACCAGTTTATTTGAGGCTAATTTTATTTTCATTGACTTTTGTTATTTTGTTGATTTTGTGATGTTAGGTTAGTAAGTTTTTTGTTAGGGGTAATTTTTGGACTGTTTCTACCAATTTTTTGTATCTTGTATTTAGTGCGATTCAGTTCTTTGTAAATAAACTCGTTTAATGGCGGCTCCCTCCACAACTGTTGTGTTGTTTGTATCATTACTTATAATATAAATGTTTTCTGTTCGGCTGAGCAAAGCAAAAGAGCAGAAGATTGTGGATTTTGCGTTTCAGTACATACAGTCAGATTTATAATTTACTCGTAATTCTTCGTATACGTACAATAAATTCATGACAATTAATGAGATGTTTATCCTAAGAATTGAATACCATACAGAGGGAAAATGTATTGATATAAATTCTAAATCTATAAATAAACAATAGCCTCCATTTGGCGAGGAAATATGCTCGGATATTTTGTCCGCGGACATTATCTGTTCCGAGAAGCGAACAGTTTTTCCGAGAGCGAAGCTCGTGGAAAACTGTGAGCTTCGAGGAACAGATAATGTCCAAGGACAAATAGCCGAGCATATTTTTGAAGCCAAATGGAGGCTATTGTAGTTATTATCCTTCAAATTTTTTTTCACAAGGCCGCTCTGTTTGCCGTGGAAGATCTCGGTCGGCCAAGCTGTTAAACATCAAAATAATTATGTTGGCGTTCAAAAATATCTCTAGTCTGTTCAAAACAATCAGTTTTATTTAATTTAGCAATTTATTTGAGACGGAAACTGAACCTGCGAACGTGAAACGAAAATTTTCAAAACTGGGGAATATCACTTGGGGAATATCACCCGGATATTCCCCA